>OZ038388.1:64503251-64560751 GCA_964036045.1 Eutreptiella sp. 'Long Island Sound 2002' | reverse complement strand
GGTACAGAACGGCGGAGGAACGGCCCCATGTGGGTCAGGCAGGGAATCGCTTGAAGAGGGGGGGGGGGACCCCTCCCCCCTCCCCACTGCACTGACTCTACCCCAAAGGCGTTCCCATACCCCAAAACCAGCCCCCAACCGCATTCCCAACCGCCAGAAACCGCCTCCCTCAACCGCCTGCACATCCCCCGTGACCGCTCTGCGACCGCCCTGGGACTGCCCCCAATGGCCCCCCTCCCCTTCAAGCAAAGCCCTGGGGTCGGGGATGGGGTGAGACTCGAGGCTCGCACCGTCCGGTCCTGTTCTCGTCTTTTGTTCTCATGGCGCTGTTGTGTCCAGGGCATGTCTTCCCGAGGGACCGCTTTTGTGGATGTTGCGGGGAGGAGGCGTGTCGGTGGCCGCAACGGAGCGTTTCCCTTGCCTTCTCCCCCCCTCAGCCCCGCGATGGCGTGGAGTGCGCTTGCCTTGAGCGCCTGCCGTGTCCTGCGCGCTGCGTGTTAAACGTAAACACGGTGAATCAATGAGGGCAGTGTCTGGGCATCGGATGCTACGGACCAACGACGGGCGATTGGTCCGGTGACAAAGTCGAGCCAAGACTGGGAGTGAATGGGAGTGAATGGGAGTGAATGGGAGTGAATGGGAGTGCGGCACGCAGTGGGTGGGCGCGGCACAAATTCCCTCCCTGCGCACCCAAATGTGGCACAATGCAGAGTTGTGCGGGACAGACAACGGGTGCAGATATCCAGAGATTTCCATGCAGCAGAACTGTCAGGGACATCCACAGCATTTACATACCACCGTATGTTTGGGGGCATGCGCAGGGCTCCCATTGATACGACCACAAGAGGCTTCTGAAAGGGGAACCATCAAGTCCCGGAGGGCTTACTTTTCCGTGTGTACACCTTTGTAGTCGTCTACCCTGTGAACAGCACAACGCCGTCGTGGCATGGGGCGCAATGCAGAAGGATGCCGATTGTTGACACAAGGAAAGACACCCGGAGACTGCCATGCAACAGGACCGTGCGGACGCTGTAGACAACCTCCATGCACCTTTATGGTGTGGCGCATGCGGAGCAGTTAGAGCGTCATGACCCTGGCAAGCGAGGGGGATGAAATACGCGTACTTTCAAGCAGGTCTAGTAAGTACTCCCAGCGACGGAAGTTGAGGGGGTTTCATCGAGAAGTTGGTGGGGGGGGTGGGCGGTTGCATAAGTGGCGACTCTGTGATACTCACGGTGGCCCGGGGGTACTGCATTAACAGCGATGCCCCAAGTGGTGTGTCCCAGCAACATAGTAGCCATTCCCCTGTGGCCCTCCTCAGGCGCAAGGGTTTGGGCAGTGTTGATTGACGTGATGACACACACGGCGTTTGCCGCAGCATCTGACTACCGCTCAGACCCCTTGTGGTCTACAAGTTGCTGCCCCCACCTTCCTGGTCCCCAGGGCGCCGGCCTCTACCCCCTCAAAGGCCGGTGTTCGTGGGTCTCACGACCGCTGTGTGGCTGCTATTCTGACCCACACCTCTGCCCCCCACTGGACCCCCTCGCGGGCGGTCTGATCATGGGCCTTGCCCATCTCCTAGAGCACATCAGTCGGAAGCCCGGCGGTGCCCCCTCCCAAAGTCCTACCAAAGAATCTGCTGACCTCTGGTGCTGTCGTTGGGACGTTGCTCAGGTGCAGCATGGCCTCTAATTGCAGTCACTGGTGATTCCTTGGTGCTCCAGACACCCGACTGTAGCACACAATCGTCCGTTGACAAAGTGATACCGTATTTGCATAACCGATTTCTTCATCACCAAACAGCTCCATTAGTTTGCCCTGTCTATTGCTGCCTCCACGCACTGATTCAGGGCACCCTGACCTACCAACCTACCAACTGGGGCAGTATTGTGTTCGATGTGTGCACGGTACCTTCAGCCGTCCCTATTTGTTGCCCGGCAGGCGCCTTTCTCGACCACATGTGTTCATGCACCTGCCTTTCTTGGCCAACCACTTGATCTGCACCAGCATGCTGCAGTCCTTTCAGCTCCAAGCTCCAAGTCAGGGAGGGGGGGGGGGGGGGGTACGCAACTTCGCATCAGCTCCCGGCCCTGTACATAGATGACGGTCCGGCCATCATTGGTGTCGCCGCACCCATCGGCCAGCCCGCCATCCGCCTCTGCTGCTTTTTGCAACATCGCGACAGGCTATCTTGGATTGTAAAAGCTCCACCCCTCTGAGCGTGCGTTGGCTTGTGTTGCTGTGGCACAGCGACACTGTGCCATGCGGGTTCAAAAGTGTACAATAATAATCACACTCCAAAGTGCCAATGAGGCACGCTTTGATCTCGGTCCCTTCTCGGTGTAGCAAAGATTGCGCTGTGTGTACTTGTGCAGAAGCACTTGTCACGCAGTTGCTGGGCATATGTGATGAAACACATTTTGCCAATGCTCATGGTTGATGCCAAAAATCTGTAACCCCTGGGATACTGGTTGCTGGGCTTGACCCCGGATTCTGCAATTTTACCGTGCATGCGACTGCGGGTGATGTCTACCATGCGATTTTCACCTGGGCGAGGCTGCAGGAAAAAAACAGGCTCTGCCGTGGATAATTTGCCATTTTTGGAGGTCGGGCGGGATGGGGCCTGTGTGTCTGTGTGTCTGTCAGTTTTTTTTTGTCTTGGGACAAAATGACACAGCGTCAGAGCCTTTGCATTTCCTGCCATTTCTACCTCAGAACGAAAGACGTCTCTGGGCTGCTCTGTGGCTCCTTAGCGGTTCTGGCCAACTCTTTTTTTGTTTGTTTTTCTTGTTGTTCTCATCGTGTGTGTGTGTGTGTGTGTGTGTGTGTGTGTGTGTGTGTGTGTGTGTGTGTGTGTGTGTGTGTGTGTGTGTGTGTGTGTGTGTGTGTGTGTGTGTGTGTGTGTGTGTGTGTGTGTGTGTGCCGGTCCCACTTTGGGGTGGGAGCGGGTGGGACCGGTGCCACTTTGGGGTGGGGCCGGGTGGGACCTCTCCCACTTTGGGGTGGGGCCGTGTGGGACCGGTGCCACTTTGGGGTGGGGCAGTGTGCCGCAGAAAGGCGCCTACTGGCGTTGAACATGCTCCGTCTTGTTTGATGACCAGCTGACGAGGAATTGACAGTAAGACCCGGCGTTGTGCTGCTCGTCTGTTTTTTTGCAAATCGTGTATGTGTATCTGTGGTGGTGGTGGTGGGTTGGCAAATCCAAGACATAGGTGTCAACAGCCTGACTGAATCCGGCTGCAAGGATTAGTTTAGCACATAAGCCCCACAGTTGTTATCAGCGAGGTCGCCGCCGCTTGGCTAATTGCCCGCCGATGATGGCGCATGCCTGACCTGGAATGCAGCATCCACGAGTAGTTTGCACGCCCTGACAGGGAATGGACGGCCACCACGAAGTCGTCGATACGTCAACCAAACTACCGTCTTGGCCACCTGAAGTTCGAATTGTGCACAAAGCACACTGTAGCGCTGTAGGACGCACGTGGCGATGATTGGGCTGCATACCCATAGGAGGTTCATTTTCCGAGTGCTGGACTGATTTACATAGCTTTTGTGCTGTTGCGTCGCGTGCTCAGGTGTTTAGGTATCTGCACCAACATATCTACACCATCACACGAGGCCGGTTTTGAATATTGGGAAACCGCCGATGGCTACCGCTACATCCTGCCAAGGGGGCCCACCTGGTACACATGACCTCCACCGCACTGTCCGAGCTTGATTATGCTTTGCCGCTATGGTGATGATGGATGCAAATGCATTTGCCTCAACACTAATATCACAAAGATGGTATCTCTTTGACCTCGCAGGGCGTCGTTTCTGCACTGGCACACACCAATGATTGGACTCTAAAGCGCACGGCACCACCAGCCACATGCACGAGTGCACACGCAACATATCAATCACAGGACCGTACATGTTAAGGCGCGGTGTATGACTCGGTGTGCAGCCTCCACTGTGCGCTGGACTGTATACGCGCGAAGCAAAACACAGCAACGAGGCGAGGTAGCTCACAATTGTGAGCTCCCTGACCGAAGCCATGGTTTGTCGTTGTTGAGCACCCAACGAAGATGTCATGACTACAGGACAACCATAAAATGTGTCTGCTGGGTTGCCCAGTTTCTGCCTACCAAGAGGGAGTCCGCCAACCAGGTATGCCATTGGCTGTCATGAAAAGGTATGGCAGTATCGCACGACGTGGTGTATGCCTTGTCGCGTAGTGCTACTTGTCCACACACACGGAATACTACAGGCCGATTGGAGTTTTGGATTTTCCTGCCCTCCAAGCCATGTCCTCCTCCACACAGTTGCAACCCACAGGCCACCTCCCACCCCCCAGCCCCTTGTCCAAGCTACGATCTTGATTCTGGAGGTTAGCGACCATTGATGATTTATGGCCAAGCTACGGTCTTGTCTAAGCTACAGCGGGCATAGGGACCGTATTAATTTGGGACATTATTTCATTCCACACCAAAAGTAGGGCAGCCACATAAGACATGGGTTTGGTGATGAACCTGCAAGCCAGATAAGATCACGGTCATCTGTTTTTGAATGTTTGCCCCCTTGGACCCACACAGCTTGTTTTGGGGGGACGTATGGGCATTATGGGTATCATTGCATTGAAGTGTGCGTCGGTATTTGTGTGTCATACGTGCAAGCTACGGTGTTGTCTAAGCTACAGCAGGCGTAGGGACAGTTTTGACGAAGGACTTTTCCGTAGCTTGGACAATCATCGTGTGCTAGCACTGTGCTGCCCCTATGTGCATGCTCTTCACCTTTGCACGCACTCAAAACATCAACCAGAATACCCCATTGGCTGGCTCATGGGACTGTCTGATATCACTGTAGAATGGAAGGTTGCAGCCAAAATACTGCGTTTGGCTAGTCTCTGAACATCTGTTCAGCTGCTGATGCCCCGGCTCCAGCGGGACACGCCACACCACAGCACATACACCCCCCGGGGGGGGGGGGGGGGGGCGACTCCTAGGCTCCTAGGACGCCAACTACCCCCCCCCCCTAGGGGCCTCCGGCCAACAGTTAGTCGCCAAAGGTGTCGCCCTCAGGCGTCCATGGGCGCCAAAGGCGCCCAATGCTCCATGAACACCAAAGGTGCCCTGAGGAAAATTTTGTCCACTTTGCACCCCAACACTATCCTTAAACCCAACCTTGACTCTAACGCTCACCCCCAACCCTCCTACTCCTAACCCTACACCTGACCCTAATCAAGACTGAATATTGGGACCGAGCTGGTGGAGGAGGGAACATAGCTATGACTGGTGAGGGACATCAAGAATGATTCACACATTGATGGCTCTTGACAAAGTGAAATCAGCTTGCAAGTTAACCCCATCACCACGAGGCCCACTTTCAAGGCTTTTTGAACTTCTGAGGGCCAAAATGCCCCAAAATGGGCTCAAAATGGGCTCATTTTACCCGTTTGTGCACCCCAAATGGTCCAGGATGAGGTTTGGAAAAATGCGTTTTTGACCCATTTTTGACCCAATTTGGGTCCCAAAACACCCCATTTTCAAGGCATTTTGGGATTTTCGGAGGACCAAAATGGGGCACCACAAGCTCAAAACCGTCCAAAAACACTTGTTTTAGCATCACACATGGTCTAGGATCATTTTTGAGAAAAGTCATCTTTTTGCCCCTACTGGACCCTGATGACCCATTTGGGCACCCACCTGTTTGGGCTTGGGCTTGCAGCTTGTCGCAGCCTAGTGGGCCTAGGTATTGGGGTCTAGGCGTCCGTTTGGGCAATTCTGAGGGGTGGCAACCACAAAAAGTGGGGGGTTGCAGGTGGAGTAGGTGCCCTCGGAATCGCATTTTGAGCCATGTAGCCAAAAATATGGCCTATTCTTGGTTTGTGGCTGTCGGCATTTGGAGCTTTTGGGGGCCTTTTTGGGCCGTTTTCGGGACATATCATGGAGTTAGAGGGCTGCAAAGAGCTCGTTGACACGGGGAAGTCAAGCCGCATGTGGAGTGTACCCACGGTTTCCCTTCGTTTGGCCGTTTTGAATGTGTTCCAGGGCTTTTTTGGCCCAAAAATGGCTCTTTTTGGCCCTAAACTGCAGTTTTTGAAACTGAGGTCCGCCACTTGCGACACCCGTTCCCGGCCGCCACCGTGGAGTTTCTGGCTCATACTTTGTGTGGTTGTTCCTCACACCCATAGGTATCATCCACCAAAATTTCAGCCGAATCCAAAGCACCACGACGGAGTTCTGATTTTTCCCCATTTCGCGCGTGCTGCTTGCTGCTTGCTGCTGCTTGCTGCTGCTGCTGCTAAACCTGGTAGGTCCACCCTAGACCCTAAAAAGGGTTATAAGACCAAGACTGGTTCCACCAGCTCGGTGACCCTAACCCTAACCAGGATTGAATATTGGGACCGAGCTGGTGGGGGAAGGAACATCGTCTAGGAGACTTAAACAACAAATGAGGTACGCATTGGAGCTGAGAGCAGCTCAAAAGGGGCTCAAAATGAGCTGTATTCATCCGTTTGGGCACCACAACGGGACTAGGATCATTTATGGAAAACCATGGTTTCGGCCCGTTTTTGAGCCATTTGTGGTCCCAAATTGGCCCATTTTCAAGGCCCTCTCGGCCTTGAGAGGGGCCAAAATGGCTCAACATGGGCTCAAAAGGGGACCATTCGACTTGTTTGTGCAACCCAAATAGTCCCAAAGTATCTTTGGAAAAACACATTTTTTGATCCATTTTTGACTGATTTTTGGTCCCAAAACAGCCCATTTTCAAGGCATTTTGTGAGCCTGGAGTGGCCAAAATGGCTTGTAATGGGCTCAAAAAGGGCTCATTTCACTTGTTTTTGCACCCCAAATGGTCCAGGATCATTTTGGGAAAACACATTTTTGACCCATTTTTGACCCATTTTTGGTCGTAAATAAACCCATTTTCAAGGCATTTGGTGGCTTTGGAGGGCCCAAAATGGCTTGCAATGGGCTCCAAATGGGCTCATTTCACTTGTTTAGGTACCCCAAATGATCCAGGATCAATTTTAGAAATACACATTTTTGACCCATGCAATCCCAGAGTCCAACTGCTCCACATGTGTATGCCTGTGTAGGAATGGACTGCAATCCCAGAGTCCAACTGATCCACATGTGTATGCCTGTGTAGGAATGGACTGCAATCCCAGAGTCCAACTGATCCACATGTGTATGCCTGTGTAGGGATGGACTGCAATCCCAGTCCATTGCTACAGTCCAGGGTCCTAGAGTCCAGGGTACCCAAGGGAGAAGAGTGGCAACACTCAGCCAGGAACAACCATTTTGGGGTTTTGGGTGTAACGCCCCATTTCAATTTTGTTTTAGAGTTAGGGAACGTCCTGTTTCCTTCTCATTTGGGATGGTGTTGTCAACGGTTGATGTGAACAATACATCATTGCGATTGCTGTTCTCGGCTACGCAGATCGTTGTAGCATATGGCGTCTCATGCAAGACTGGCCCCATGCAGTTGTGAAGGATGATTGTGCCAGGTTTGATGGTGACAAGGTTCTTAAGAAGGCGGAATGGGCTGCTCTCATTGCCTGTGTTGTGCTCCATCGCATTCCTGCAGTCTGCCTCAGCCGTCCCTGCCATACTTGGGGGCTGGGCCAACCATCACTTCTTTGCGCCTGAGGAGCAGACAGTGAGTCTCCCCGCAGCGCTCAGCACCCTCCAGCCTCCACTCCTGGATCCTGCCGAGGCGGGCAGCTTTGCGAGGTACACTGTCCTGCAGCGGTTGCCAGCAACTGCCAAACGCATTCTGCAGGAAGGAGGAGTGCCATCTCCTATGCACAGAGACAACCTGATGAAGTTGGTGGAGGAAATCCCCGACGGGCTCCTGAGGGCTCCGGAACATGTGGATTGCAGTGGTATGCCCATGGGAGGTTGCAGGAAGGGGTGGGCTCACTTCAATCACGTATGGGACCAGTGGGCCGCGACTCGGGCATCCAGCAACTGGCAGGAAGCATTGCCGTTGATTTGCACGGAAATCTACTTCTACCGGAGGGTCTTGGACGCCACTGGCTATTTCAGGGAGGGAGAGTCGTACCTTGTGGACCCCTTTGCGGGACAGAAGCAGGCGAGCCTGACCTCCGCTCTGCAAAGCGAGGCTCTGATCCAAGCCGTGGGGGAGCACTGGGACGCTGTGCAGAATCCAAGGAATGAGAGCCGGCTGCGGGGGCTCTTTCAGACGCTGCTGCTGGCGGATCTTTGGTCGAATCAGGGAGATCTTGCTCTTGCACCCGCTGACTTGTCAAACGTGGATCGCGCCTCCACCATCAGCACCTCCCCGACATCAAGACTCATGGTCGACGAGAGTGCCCACGCCCTTGATCAGCTTCTCACATGTCCCAGTGGTTTGAATGGCGGGGCCCGCATTGACATGGTGCTCGACAACAGTGGTATCGAGCTCCTCTGCGATCTGCTGCTTGCGGATTCCCTGCTGGCCCATGAACTGGCGCAAACGGTCCGCCTCCATGTCAAGGGCGAGCCCCTCTTCGTCAGCGATGCCATGCCCACGGACGTTGCGTCCCACGTTGCTGCGCTTGAGGGCCACACAGATGCTAGGCTTGCGGCCCTGGGCAAGAGGTTGTCTGATGGTATCGGGTCGGGGTCCCTGCAGATCAGGAGCCACATGTTCTGGACCACCCCGCGGCTTTTCTGGGAGATGCCGGTGTCCCTTGCCTCCGAGTTGCGGGAGGCATCTCTTGTGCTGATCAAGGGGGACGCCAATTACCGCCGACTCATTGGTGACAGAAGATGGAACCCTCTCACGCCACTGGCCAAAGTGCTGAGGGGTTGGTTCCCTGCGCCAGCATTGGTCCTGCGGACGTTCAAAGCAGAGGTGGCCGTTGGATTGAAGAAGGTGAGCGTACCTGCGGTGCGCTTTGAGGGTGGGCAAGGGAGGGGGATTCTGCATGGGGTCTCTCCAGGAAGGCCTTAGGTCACGGTGTGATGCAACGGTGTCCAGTGCCATGTCCTCTCTGTGACCCACTTGTGGTCGAGGGCAGTGTTCAGGGCCAATGCCTGTGTGTGTGTGTGCAAGGGGGAAGGGGTGTCCGTACCCTCTTTGATACACACGGTGTCACAAGTCAAGCAACTCCAGTACCTTCTGCCAACACTCGGTATTACCCGTATCAGCGCAGGATCGCTGAGACGCTTGCTTGTGGCCGTATTCCGCTTTGTCCGTCTACCCCTGGCCCCGGACACAAAACATGCAAGAAACAAAGCGGAAACAACACCTAAAGTATTGTGCGTCGTGGTCAAGGCAGTGCTTTAGCACATTGCCCCCGAAAATGGACCGTCTGAGGATGAATAAAGCCCGCCACACCCCATCAGGCAGGACAGCAAAGCAAGCTGCAAACACCACCTCCAAGCATGAACCCATACCCAACCACGGCAAATGCACCCATTTTCGAGCCCAACCAAACACAGCACCACAAATCCACAGGAGAAGCAGCCATGCAGATCGTAAGGTCACAACCCCAGAAATCACTCCGGCATTCATCACGGTATGAGTGGTACCAAGGCATGGAAGCCGCAGCAGAACAACTGCACGGAGTGCCACAGCCCTCCGCTTTGTGGTGCATAGACCCATTCCTTGAGGGCCTGCAGAGCGGGAATACCCACACCAAATGTGGGCCATTGCGCTCGCGGAGGGCGACGGGCTTTGCCCAACCTGTGGAGCCACAGGGTGCGGGTGAGCCCCCCCCGCCACCGGCCCACAGCCTTGTTTGCAAGGCGAGTCCCTCATGGCAGAAGTGCAAAATTACCAGCACTCATAAGGTCCATTAGGCACTCTTTGCTGGGGCTTTTACGCCACTGCAGGAACTCAGCCGAAGTGTATGCGTTCGCTTGGCCATGACCATGGTTGTGCTACGCTACTGGCTGTCAACCCTTGACAACGGCACCGAGTAGCCTTCTTTCCTGTCCATAAGCTAGCGTCTTTGCTCCAGGTGGCATTTTGCATCTGCCTGCCAGTGCGGACAGGTGCCAAAATGCTTCGGTGCATGTGTTCGGCCCCACCTTCCCCAAGTGATTGGGGATGCGTTGGAACGTGATAGACACGAAGAGCGGACTGTTTGGAAGGAGGCGGTATTAGAATCCACTGCTTTGCCCTCCGCCAGCTTTGCGAAAACCAATGTTTGTTTTGCGTCCCAGCCCCCCCTCAAACCTCCAACCCAGCCTTTGCTCTTTTGTGGGGCCAGCCGACGTGCGGTGAGACACGGCTGCGCAGAGATACCTCTCTGAGTGCTGTGGCCTGCACTGGGGTGTGCCCCTAATTACAATGCACATGGCTTTCCTCTCCTCGCCTTAGGGGCAGCCAGAAGCAGCTGCGGCAGCTGATGAAGACTGGCTTACTGCAGGCAAATACGCCAGCATTCAGTATGTCCCATACTGTGATGCCCACGCTGACTGCAACCTGTGAGGTCAACAGATGTGATCCTTTTTGTGCCCACGCCATCAGGCGTGACTTACCCCCCCCCCCCCTGTCCAAGAACCACCTTGCGCAAGAACCAATCCCTGGTTCCGCGGTCAAATTCTCGCATCACTTTTTTTACCAGGGTAGTGGGTTTTTCATGTTTCTGGTGGATGTAGGACAGCTATTCAGGTGTGCAGGACATCATTTCATGTGTGTTACTACGGGTCCCCCCATCAGGGGGGACCCTATCAGTCACTCACAGGCGCACATACCCCTTAAACCCCTCCCCCCTGCTCTCGACCCCTTCCCCGAAGCAACCAGCCCCTGACAAGAAACAAACAAACGTCAGTTAAACACAGGGGGCCACTGACAGCACCACTTTGCAAATTTTATTTTTTCATTTTTGGCGAACCCTCCTTTCTTAGTTAAACAGGTGCTGTTTGATGGCTGGGTGCCTGGGCAGGCAGGTTTCACCTTCTTGCCCTACTGGGGGGGAGGAGAGGACGCCCAGGCACCCAAGGGGTCCGAGAGAGCAGGGTGGGATTTAAAAATAAAAACCTGTAAGTTCCTCTCATGTGTTCAACAACAAGCTGTTTTTCACAAGGGACATCATGGATGATGATGCAGTCCCCATGCATTTTAACGTCCCAGAACCCAAGCCTAAGCCTAAGCCGAAGCCAGCTCCAAAGGCGACTGCAGCACCGAAGCCTGGCCCCAAGGGGCAGCACAGACAGGAATTCAGGATGGTGTATCACAGGAAGAAGGGTTTCATGTCTCAGCCAGTTGAACAGTAGATCATCCCATGCACGTTGGAAGGCACACTACAGCCCAGTCAGCTGAGATTCAGTCCTTTGGTGTTCATTTGTCAACGTGGTTAACTGTGGGAAAGGAGAGGGCATGCATGTCCCGGCGCAACGCGCCGGAAAATGTTTTTTCCGCGGTACGGGGTTGCCCAAGGCTGTGTGCAAGAACCAACCCCTGGTTCCGCGGTCAAATTTAGGGGGAAAAGTGTGCGCAAGAACCGACCCCTGGTTCCGCGGTCAAACATTGCTGGTTCCTGGACACGGGGGGGGGAGGGTAGGACCCACTCGACGAGCTTCTGGTGAATAGACGTACCCCACCCCCCTTGTCTTATCTACGGTCTTGTCTAAGCTACAGCGGGCGTGTGGACCGTATTACTTTGGGGCCTGATTTGATTCGGTATCAAGTGTAGTGCAGCCACAAAAGACATGGGTTTGGTGACGAATTTGCCAACTACATAGAGTCATCGACACAGTTGTTGTGACTGTTTGCCCACTTGAATCCACGTAGCTCTAATTTTGGGAATATTTGTGCATTGTATTCCCCTTTCTTGCACTAGCTCACCCAGTATGTGGTACGCACAAGCTACGGCCTTGTCTAAGCTACAGTAGGTGTAGGGACTGTATTAATTTGGGACTTTCCCGTAGCTAAGACAAGGGGTGTAGTCGTTGTGTGTTGGTCCTTCCAATGTGCCATGTACGGAAGTAGACGGGAAAGCAGAATGGGTGTTGCGGAAAGGGACCATTGCCCTCGCTACTCATATGTTTCTGCTCCAACCTTCCTCGGAGGCCTTTGCCCTGTCCCTTCCCGGCACGTATCCCCCCCCCTTGCGAGAACAACTTCACATCTGGCAAGTGCGATGTGACCCTTCATGCCCACGGTTGCATTACGGTTAATGATACATGTTACTCAAGACCTCTTCCGTTGACCTTTTCAATGTGGCACTGGGACTCCCGAGATAGACAGTGTGCATAGATGAAAAATGCTTCACTTGATAGCATAGATGCATTCACTTGATTGCGTAATTTTGCTTGTTGGCGCTTTACCTTCAATGGACGTAAAATAACGCCAAATTTGTCCTTGCACAACTGTAGCGCCAACCAAAGGGTGTGAAGGAAAGGTACTCCCACCCTCAATGGCCCCTAGGATTTTTCGAGCCGCTGTAGAGAGTGTTTACCCTTGCGTTGCCTTGCCTTCCCGACAACCAGCGGCTGGCCGAGTTTGCTCCGAAAAATCGTCACATGTGGTGCCCTTTCTGAAACCCTTTCTGTGATCACCCACATGTAATTGGGCATGGATGTGGTAGCTGTAGCTGGTATGAATGTACAACGCCCCTCCCGAGGACAGCATCGTGCTTCCAACCCTTGAGGCGCAGACGCTTGTGACCGCATGACTGTGACAGTGCTGGCAGAGCGCGCTGCATAAACAAACTGTGGGAGTTCGTTTTGGGCTGGTTGGACGTTTGGCTTGAGCAGTCCATTTCGCTATGGCTTGCCGAGGCCCCCAGTTCCAAATCAGGGTATACAGTTGTTCATTCTTGGGGGGGAAAACCAATGGTGATTACAACGATGTCATCGATGACCAAGATGGTGAAGCTGATTTTGTCACAAGAAGATTCGACAAATTCAATGTATTCCTTCAACAAAAGCGTGTGCTGCCGTTTTCCTTTCCAACCCCTCGGACCCACTTGAAGGGAGTGGGTGGAGAGTGTACCGTTTCCAGGATACCATTCTTGGTATGACAGTTTCATGGTACAAGGCACAACGTGACAAATCAATGACCACCAAACAGTGCCACAGTGGCAGTTCTTGACTGGTTTTAAAACTCTCAATGCAAATGGAAGGCCGCCAACACTACCGAATCCGAGATATTACAAGTTGACCAGCACTGACAATGAAACAAAAAGAGTATTTGGACAAAACGTGTCACTAAACACACCCATGGCCATTGTTCCTCTTTTACTGTTGGCCACACATTCTGACGCACAGGACAAGAGCAGGACTGTGACTCACTCCCACGCAACCAGTGACACTTATCCTGCGGTATGCGTTCGATTTGGACTGTCAATGGAGCCAATGAAGGAGCCGCTGAGTCCAACTCAAAAGCTGCATACGGCACCTGTGTGGCACAGATTCCCCCTCCTCAATGTTGTTTTTCTTCTGAACTGAGTCATCTCATAGCACATCCAAGTTCTCTAGTAAAGGCGTCAAGTTATTTCTTTCAGGTGCACTGCTTAGATGTGAAACATAGGGGGCGTCTTGCGCGCTGTGCACGTGCTGTGTGCGCGCCACACACAAAGTTTGTACAGGACCATGCTAGCCATGCACAACGTTTGCACAGGACCATACCAAAGCTGCATATAGTACCTTGTCCCAATAACAATGAGCCTTGTTATGCATTTATATGAGTTGCTCGCATGCTTTGCCCTGATTTCTAGTGCATTTGTGTGTGTTGTTGTGCATGCTTTCCTATAGTTTCCTCTTGAATTTGGATTTGGATGCCGATCACCAACCACTGCGACACATTCGGGTCCCTTTTGCGGTTTATTGGGAATTATTGGGAATTGGAAATTGGGATATGGACTGCCATGACGCAGTTTTGTACGCCTATCTTCGAGATCTGACACAAACCTCCACATTTCTTTTATGCATGTGGATGTTGACAATTTCAAGGACGAAAATGTCTAGAGCTGCAACCCCAAACATATTGGACGACTGAGAGGGACCCTAATCAAGGGGGGGGGGATTATGTGATTCGCATAATTCCACATAATTTCGCATATTTTTCCGCATATTTTGGCTCGTTGGCTTATTGTTCATTGCACTGCGTATGCTGCTGCTTCTGCTATCTGGGGGCTGAGGTTAATTTGAGTGAGCCACAGAGTGTTCCATTCAATCTCAGGGTGATAATTAATGTAGCTGGCAACAACACCATGGTTACCAGTAGTTTAAGGTCACAACTTCTGCAGCTGGCAGCAACGTGATGGTCGGGGTCACATTTTCGTTGTGCTTCAGCAGTTCAAGGTCACAACTTCTGCAGATAGCAGCAGTTTGATGGTTAGGGTCACATTTTTGTTGCATTGCACTTTTGGGTTCCTCCCCTATTCCTTTTAGACACCATGATTTCGCCAACTGAGTTTGAGAACCCCACTTCTGGTGCCTTTTCTAACCTCTGATGAGCGTACACAGAAGAAGCGGAAGCGGGAGTTGGGCAAAGGCGGTGTTGCAGCACATTATTGTACCATGTCATGTCAGTTGTCTCCCGCATGGCACAATTTCCGGATGAGCCTTTTGAGGAACGCTTGGGTTCCCTCAACCAAGTGACCACTTCCAAAACCCTTGGCCTTGACAGCATACATGGCACCGCGGCACATTCACATCCCTTCGGGGAGATGCCATTGCGTGATGTGACTAAAGCAGCGGTCTTCTTGCCTTTACAAATTTTCGAAAAAGGCTTGGAACCCCCATGGTGTCGCTTCGTTCAGCTGATGGCAGCAAAAAATGATCACATATTTTGTCGCATATTTTTCGCATATTTTTGGCATATTTTTCGCGTATTTTCGCATATTTTCGCATGTTTTCGCATATTTTGATTTTCCGTTACATCGCATAATCCCCCCCCCGCCCTAATGGTCCACGAAGGGATAATGAAAACTAGGTTGGATATGCTCAAGTTTGAAGAAAATGTGCATAGCATGTTGCAGGAGCAAAATGTTGCAACACCAACACCGAGCACCAAATTTTGCTGTCTGAAGTGGGTGCCCTCGTGGCATTTGGACAGCAACTGAGCATGCGTTTTGGCTGTGGGTGTGGGATGCATCTCCAGCGCTTGACCTTCTCAGGTGCCTCCCTACTCTCCCACATACACCACCCGGCAGTAGTCTCTTGAAGAGCTGCACACACGGCGCAAGCATCCCCCCATGCCACCTCTTGTCTTGTCATACTCCCCCCCCCCCACACCACAACCACAGCATTTACTGTGCCTTGGCCTGCAGATATGTGTGCTCTTTATGGCTTGAAGCCACCTGTTGGTGAAAACGAAACATGTGGTCGAGACCAGCACATGTGGTGTACCTTTGTGAGCCGAGCGTGCCATGAACCCCCAAAAGCGAAGGAAAGAAATAAAAGGGGGATGATGCAATGGAGCAAAGGGGAAGATTGCAACAAATTACTGACTCCTCCAACAGTAGGTGTTACGCTCCCAATCAACAAGGTGGGGCGCGGGAGTGGGAACAGTCGCTATTCTGAGTTGAAGATATCACTGATCAAAGGCAAGAAGGTGGCCGGAAGTGTTGCTCACTGCTTGGTCATCAGTTTGGTGTTCTGTTCAGACAAGGGTTTGAAGCTTCTAGTAGAGCTCTTGAGCCCTAATGTTCAAGTGTGAAGTCATGTTTCTCACTAAAGCACATGGGAGCAAGCAAGCATTTGGGGACTTGTTCTTCGCTTTTGTGTCTGCCTTGTGAAATTATAGTTTGTGGTGGAGCACAAGGAATATAATCAGCTTTTGCGGTGTTTTGTTTTGTATGATGCTACATACGAAACATCATATATTGGCAAAAATTAATAGAAAATCACAGCCTTTTGGGACATTAGAGGAGAAACAATCTCGTAGAGGAGAATGCCTTGGTGGAAAAAGTACTTGAATTGCAAATTGGGGCATGTCAGATTGCCGGGGGGGGGGGGGGATCTGTGCAGATGCATGTTTGTGTGCGCAAGGAACTAGCACCCAAGGGCCAACCTCTGGCCCTTCTAGCACCTCTGTGTAGAATGCTCGCAATGTTGACGTGTGCAAAGGATCCGGCGCTCATAGGACCACCTTTGAGGCCCCTATAGTGCTGTTTTGGACTTCTATCAGGGCAGGGAAGGAACTAGACTGGGGTGGGATGAATGAACCAAGGAGGACGGCAGCATCGTGGTGCCGCAACATCCACAACCACGCGCATGCGCGTGACCCCCACGAAAAACCGGAAAGGTGCTTACAGCACCTGCACACATTAAAAGGGAGTGTGCAACACATGCAAGCACCAAACAGGTGCATTTGAGGCGGTGTACATACAGACCCACGGACAACAGTAGGGACACTACTAGGAGGATGGCGGTGCATTGATTCGACGGGTGGAGGAGGGGTACTCCGCGGTGGCAAACCCCGTGTTGACAGGGCAGTGAGCAATCTTGCGACAGGGGACCTCTACTGGGCCTCACGCACAAAAAAAAAAGGGCCCCCACATCACCAAACATAGCCCCAATGCACCAACTATTGGGCCCCCCACACACAAAAACGACCCCCACAGAACCAGCTACAGCCTGAGAGGACCGACTACCGCACAAATTCTAACTATTTGCAAAATTGATTTAATTGACTGATTTTTTTTTCAGCTACATGTCCTTTGCAAAAATGACATCCGCAAAACAACCCCTTGTTTTATAACTAAAACAATTGTTTGCCTTTCTATTACAGGCAGTTTTCTGTCTGTTTTTTTTGGGGGGGCGAGGGGGATTCCCCCCCTACTTGCCCGCCCACATGACATGCTGCTTGGTCGGGGTGGTGGTGTAGACGCCAAGGATGTCCCCATCTTGGCTGAGATCGTGCTCACTTGTCAGGCAGGTGGGGATGATCTTTGGGGACACGATCAGAGGCGGTTTAGTAAGGTGTTCTTCGGCCGAACTGCAGGGGTTGGTCTAGCAACTGCAGGCGTTGCTTAACAGCGCCCTAGGCATGCCCTTGCAAGAGCTGATGGCGTCCTTTCTTGGAGTGGCTGGCGGCAACAACATCACTGGTGAAGCGTCGGTGGTGACGAACGTGGTGGAGCAGCTCTTCGGCATTGTGCGAGACCTTTGCTTCATGTTGTCGAGCGGCTTGGCGGGCAGTTGGGTCACCATCGCCATCTGCAATGGTGGCGGCGGTAGTGTTGCCTCTGTGTCACTATCACCATTTGCGGGCTTGGGGGCATTGAGCACGACCAGTGGGAGCAACGGCACCGGCAACAACGACACTCGTAGCAGCAGCACCAACGGCTCTAGTAGTGACGGTAGCGGTGGTGTCGCGTATGTGTCACCGCCACCAACTATGGCGGAAGGGCACACCGCTTGGCTTATGCCGAAGGAAGTCCGCTAAAGACCCGTGTGTGTTTGTGTGTGTGTGTGTGTGTGTGTGTGTGTGTGTTGGCTATCGAACGGGTGCCCGTCTGGCGCACTGTCATCCTTTGTGTTTCATCTGAATCAGAATTAACGTAAAATTTGACTGTGACTCTCAGGATCCCGGGGCAACAGAACAAAGCCTAGTGGGTCTGCCTGTAAGGTGCTCAGGTGTGCCTTAACTTTGTTTTCTATTTTTGCACCCTTTTTGCCACCCAATTTGGCAGTTCATGACCTTATCGGTGGTGGGCCTTGTCCTTGTTTTGGGATGTCAACTGTGGGTGTGAGGTTGTGCTTTATGTTTTTGTGTCTAGTTTCAACTCAGTTCTCATCTATTCAGCTTACACAGTCTGGGTTTTGCCCGGCAGCGTTTGCCGATTAGCGTCAAGGCAATGGGTAGGGTCGTACTAGAGTGAATTACACCCAGTCTAAGTTACATGCCCATTCCTAACTTGTGTAGTGTGTTCCTTCCCCCCCCTTGGCAAACGCTTGTTTTAAACTTAAAACAATTGTTTGCCTTTCACTTTTAGGTAGTTTTCTGTCCGCCCGCCCACCCCCGCGGGAGGGCCTGGGAGCATGGGAAGTGGGGGGGCAGGGGTTCGGGAATGGGTGCAGCCAGCCTGTGGTAGGTTGTGTTGCTCCCATGAGCTTCAGTGGGTGGTTGGGTCCCCGGGGGTTCCGGAGACTGTGGCGGCACGCCCCCCCCCCCCCCCCCCGAGCTGGACGGGGATGCCACCTTGGGTCAGTCTGCCCACCCCCCCCCACCCATCGGGGAGTCGGGCAATCCCTATTTGACGGCCGCCTCCCCCCCCCCCCCCGCCTACGGAGGGACAAGTTGCCATGGTACTATTGCCTTTGGGCCCTGGTGTGAGCGACAGTTGGTGCAGTACTTGTTTTGGTGTACTGTTGGGTGTATGGCACACCCGGTCTGTGGTACATGCCCATTCTTGACTTGTGCGGTGTGTTCCTTCCCCCCTTGGCAAACACAAAAAAATTTGCCCGCCTCCTCCCCCCCTTGCGAGAGCCGTGTCCATGTCAGAGCTGTGGGAGTCAGGCTGCTTTTTGCCCCACTACTTTTTGCCCCCCCCCCCCCCCTTGCTGCCCCATTCTGCACCTTGCTTCACTTCTAGAGACTGTGTGCCTGTGTAGCAATGGACTGCAATGCTAGAGTTCGAGGTACCTAGGTACTTTGCGGTGGCACCAAAATTGATGAACCATGACACCTCCCAAAAAAAGGGCCACACGCGAAAAGAACACAAAAATAAAACAACGGTTGACTCACTGTGCCAAAAGTAGCTCTGCAAGACTAAATTCCGCACAAAAAAATCGCAAAGATAAAATGAATTTTCCCTATTTTGGGTGCTATCGCAAAAAAATTGCGTAAATTAAATTCAAAACACCCAACACAAATGTAGGATCCTGCAAATAGTTAGGTTTTGTACGGTATTGGGGCCAGTCCATGCCTTTAGGTGGTGAGCCCAGGCCAGGGCTGTCCTTAAGGGACGAGATTTTTTTTTTGTTAAGGACAGCCCTTAAGGACAGCCCCTAGAGGCCTTTTTCCCCCGGCCGAACGCGGGCCATGTCTACCCCCCCCGCCGCCCTCTTTTGGGCACCACTTCTGATTTTGCCCGCCGCTTTGAGGCGGTGGGGCTCCCCGATACGGCAAGGGTGAGGTAGCCAATTTGCCCACTTGTGGGCCACTTCTGATTTTGCCCCCCGCTCTGAAGCGGTGGGGCTCCCCGATACGGCAGGGGTGAGGTAGCCAATTTGCCCACTTGTGGGCCACTTCTGATTTCGCCCCCCGCTCTGAGGCGGTGGGGCTCCCCGATACGGCAGGGGTGAGGTAGCCAATTTGCCCACTTGTGGGCCACTTCTGATTTTGCCCCCCGCTCTGAGGCGGTGGGGCTCCCCGATACGGCAGGGGTGAGGTAGCCAATTTGCCCACTTGTGGGCCACTTCTGATTTTGCCCCCCACTCTGAGGCGGTGGGGCTCCCCGATACGGCAGGGGTGAGGTAGCCAATTTGCCCGCTTGTGGGCCACTTCTGATTTTGCCCCCCGCTCTGAGGCGGTGGGGCTCCCCGATACGGCAGGGGTGAGGTAGCCAATTTGCCCGCTTGTGGGCCACTTCTGATTTTGCCCCCCGCTCTGAGGCGCATGAGATTTGGCTGCGGACGGTTGTGCGCTATGAGTCCACATTCAGCCGCACAATGATGCGGCAAATTTACAATTTTGGGGAGGCTCGGCGGTCCGTGGGGCTACCGTGGAACCCTGTGATTGTGCGTTGCCCCTTCGATTGCGAGGAATTTGAAGAAAACTTGAACAATGAGGAGGAGGCAATCATTAGTGCTCGCCCGCAGCCCTGGGCGGAACATTTCTTGCGGCGTGTGCGGGCTTTTGAACATGTGCAATGGCTGCGTAGGGTAACAGTAAGATGCCGGTTGTGTGGACAATCTCGCATGCAGTGTAGTTGCCCCGACCTGGGGTAGATGGCAAGAGGGAGAGGGAGAGGGTGACTATTTGGCTATGTTGCTAAGGGTCACATCGGTGGTTTCACTCCTTTAGAATTTCTTTTTCTTGACATGGGTCGCACGAAGAAATCTGAGATTGCTCGGAAAAAACGGGACCAATTGGTCAAGGATGTGGCCGAGGAAGTGCGGGCACTCCAAGCTTCGCAACGAAGAGCCGAAAACGAGCGAAAGATGGCCGCGAGGGCCGGGCCCCGCCTTATGGTCACCTTCAACCCCGGCAACTCCCCCCCCACCGTCGGATTCCGATGAGGAGGCCCTGGAAGCCAATTTCAGTGCTGGCCCCAGCCCCTTTGCAAGCAATGCCCCCCGTTCCCCGTGGAATCATTCCGCTTGGAAAACCCCGGCAAGCGTCCCTTTCGGCACCATGCCGTACATTGTGCGCTCCCCCATGGGTTTGCAATGCCTTTTGTGCAATGGGTCCTCCGATGAGGCCATCAATTCGTCCAAATGGGCATTGGGCACCGCTTCCCCATCACGGAAGCGTGGCGAGGCGGAGCAGCACGTTAAGCACGGCAAGCATTTGCAGGCGTTCAATGCGGCAAAACTCACCCCTTCCCTTCGCCATCTACTTCCCATAGCCGCTATCCACCCATGGCACCGGACCACCATTTCCGGGTCCAAGTGTGCAATATGTGCCGCCAATTGGCACCCCCCCTTAGAATGGGGTCCCTGGTGCGCAGGCTCCGCCCCAAAAGAGCGGCATGTCATTGATGCCCACGCGGCAAGTGCCACGCATCAGCGCTGGTTGCCCCCCGCTGACCCTGTTGCACGCGCAGACAATTCCCCTGCCCAAGACCCCCCGCGTTGCATCCCAGCGCCCGTGCAAAGGGCCACGGTGAACTGCTATGCGACGTTGCACGCAGGCAAAGGCCGAGCCTTTTACAGCCGGTTGTGCCACCTAGATGGCATCAAGGCCAAAGATGGCCAGCGCAACTACAGCAGCGGGTCGGCCTACCAACGACTACGTGCCTTGATCGTCGGACAAGGTCGCCGGCGAACAAGGAACCGTGTGTTGAGAGCACGGAAGGTTGCAATTGTGCTGGATGCTGGCGCTCGAAGGGGGGCCAAGAGTGAGCCACTTGCAGCTTTTGTGCGCACTCCAGAAGAGGAAATTTTTGTCGGCCTTGCTGACATGGTGCGAGCCCAGGGGAGGGAGGGGGGGGAAGGGAGTGAAACCGCCGATGGTGACCCTGATGCGGCAAATGCTCAGCTGTATGATGACACCGTCCGGAAGGTGTTTGACCAGCTGGGCATTGAGTGGAAGGTGATTGAGGAGCGCATCATCGCAGTGGTCTCGGATGGTGCCGGCACTATGGGTGCCTATGTGGGTCTGCTGAACAATGTAAGGGAGAAAGGGGGGAGGGAACTCATTGGTTGGGTGAAGGATGCGGCACATTGCCTGATGCGAGCGATCAGCACTGCAAAGGGAAAGGTCAAGCTGTGGTACGATGCACTGGATGATCTGGTGTCCTTCCTGGCCTGCTTCTACAGGACCAGCTCGAAGCGCATGCGGGGGTTGTGGCGCAAGGGGGGGAAGTTTTGTTTGTCCCGCCGCACTGGTGTGCGTTGGGTGGAAGCAATGTTCCACGAGCTTGATATTGTGCTAGAGAATTTGCCTGCTGTTGTGGAACACTTGCCCGAGTACATTAGTCATGAGGCTGACCTGGGGCGGAGGGAGAAGGCCCAGGGCTTGTTCGATGCACTTTCACACCCCCTCTTCAAGTTGACGGCAGCCTTTTTTTGCGATGTTTTTGCTGTGGTTTGTGCCACAAGCAAGAAAGTTCAAGCGACCAGGGGGGCACGGGTCGCCGCCGTCCAGGGTTTGATGAACGTGATGTGCACACAGCTGTTGCACACCATGCGTCATGTCATTCCAGGGGGGTGGGAGGAATCGTTGGGTGTTGACGTAGGGAGTAGCGTCATCAAGGGTAGCCGGATGAAGTTTCTTCGTAGTTTGATTGAGGACGTACAAGCACGATTCAAGCGAGCTGAGTGGGATGGCAGTGCTAACCTGGAGGATTGGGTTGAGGCAAGCTCGTGTTCGTGTGAGAGAGTTTTTAGCTACGTGACGGCTACGGACTTTGGCAAAACCACGAAGCGCATGTGTGAGACGCTGTGGGTAAGGTGCAATGGGGAGGCACCAGAGGATTGGGGGCCCTTTGAGGTTTTTGAGGACCTTCGGAAGGCCCCTTTCCACCCGCGCAAACAGAAGCAAGGGCATGCGGTTGAGGTGGAAGATGGTGGTTTGCTTGGGTTTGCGGCTTTCAAGGATTTGGCAGTTTCTTTGGAAGAGGATGGTGAGGCGGAGGTTCCGTTGGACATTCGAGATTTGTGGGTTGTCCCCAAGAGGGCGACACGTGACGCCGACATTGGCGATGTGTATGGGGTTGAGTTGGAGGGTGAGGACGAAGACAGTGAGGACGAGGATATGGAGCAGGCAGATGCAGTTGCCAGTAGCTCCTCTTCTGACCTTCCTAACCCCTCAGCTGTCCCCTCCACCTCTTCTAACCCTGGCACGCAGTTGGTGTTTCGGTATGATGTGGATGAGGCGGTGTTGAGTGCAATGGAGAGGGGGAGGTTGCATGAGTGGACTAAGGTTGAGTTTCATGCCATTTGTAGGAAGCATGGTTTGAGTGTGAGAGGGGGGAAGGGTGAGCTTATGGAGCGTGTCAGGGTGCACTTCCACAGGTTGTACCACCAGTAGGGAGTTTGTTTCCAGCTGTGCCACCGGCGATGGAACATTCGGGTGGTCGAACGCTGCATCACTATATTTGATTCAAAAAAAGTATTGCTCTTCTTCATGTTGAATTGTGCAGGGTGTGAGGTAGGGTCATGCAACACATGTGGGGCAAGGATCATATGGTTATGTGCTGAGACCAATTTGGGGCTAGGGACTCATGGTTGAACAATTGGGAACACCGGGGTGAAGACATGTACTGTCCGCGGGCTCTTTTGAAATTACCCCGTACCGGACGGGATTTTTTTTTTTTGCGTTAAGGACAGCCCTGGCCCAGGCCTTTAAATGGTGAGCCCATGCCTTTGAATGGTGAGCCCATACCTTTAAATGGTGAGTGCATGCCTTGAAATGGTGAGCCCATGCCTTTAGATGGTGAGCCCAGGCCTTTAAATGGTCAGCCCATGCCTCCAAATGGTGAGTGCATGCCTTTAAATGGTGAGCCCAGGCCTTGAAATGGTCAGTCCATGTCTTTAAATGGTGTGTCCATGCCTCCAAATGGTGAGTGCATGCCTTTAAATGCTGAGCCCAGGCCTGCAAATGGTGAGCCCATGCGTTAAACTGGTGAAGCCATGCATTTCAATGGTGAGTGCATGCCTTTAAATGGTGAGCCCAGGCCTTTAAATGGTGGGTCCGGAAGGCCTGTGTGTGTTACTGAGTGTTACTTCGTTTTCCTTCCTTGTTCTTAAAGATTTGTCCAAGTGATATCATGAGCATCATGAAAGCGTTTTTTATGGTTACTCTGTTCTTACTGCACTTGGCTCACCGGGTGGCTGCGTCTCCGTCTCCGTTCTCGCCAAATTCTGGTCTGCCAAGTCAAAGCCCTGGTGCCCATTCCCCAGCACAAGACGACACCCACGCATTACAGGGTCGCCTGATTGCGATCCTGCCCAAGCATACAGGCTATGTCTTTGACGCAGCCTTCGCCCCTGATTGCCAGTCAGTGGCAACCAGTGAGAACAACTTCGGGAAACAGTTTCGCTTTTGGAATGCCACAACAGGGGCACACCTGTTCACTGTGCAGTCCCAAAGGGGGGCAGCAGGGGCCATCGATATCACACCAGATGGGCTCAGGGTTGCATACGGTGTTGAGATCTGGGACATCGCACGTCGACGGCTGCTGCATGTGCTGCCCATCACTGCCGAGGTGTACACGGTGTCGTTCACCCCCGATGGGCGAAGCCTGGCGGTCGGTGACCACACAGGGAGGATCAGTCTGTGGGATGTCAACACCGGTAAACTGGCCACTGGGCCATCAGTGGGACATAGCAAAGCCGTGTATTCACTTGCGTTCTCGGCCGACGGACGATGGATGGTCTCAAGATCACACGATCGTCACATTTATGTTTATGACCGTCGAACGTATCAGAGGCAACTGACGTTACAGACAGAGGACGACTCTTTTGCCCACAAAGTGGACATCTCAGCTGATGGGCATCGAATAGCGTACTGTGATGGAGGGCACATCAAAGTCTGCTCTGCCACTACGGGCACGCAATATCTGGCCTGGAATGGGGAGGATGGTGCGTGCCAAGGCAAGCCTCACTCCATTGCGTACTCTCCCAATGGGCGGTGCATTTCATCGGGTCACATTGGCGGGGCTGTGTGTGTGTGGCATGCTGGATCCGGAAGGCTGCTGGCGGCGCTGAACGGGACGCAAACGAGGATATGGGCGGTGGAGTTCTGCCCTACCGGACGTCGCCTGGTGTCTGCCGGGGGCTGGGACAAGACGGCAGAGCTGTGGAGCATTGACTGCGATGATGAAGGGCCCATGGAGGACGATGGTGCTGCAACAGCTGCATCCCCATCGAACGACCCACCAGGTACTGGCCCTCGGTGCAGCACACAACAGAAACTCCCCTCCACGACCCTGCCTGTGTCCCTTTTCTGCCCCACAGGCCCTGCAGCGGTGACAGCCAAGCAATCGGCTGAAACCTGCCACACAAGCCCTTCATTCGTGCCACTTCATCTCGCTTGTGGGGGGCGCACCGTGCGCTGTGCGAAAAGTAGGCTATTTTGGCCCGTTTTCCTCGACACGGCATCGGTTTATCAGCCATTGCTGTTGTTTGGCTAAATACGGTGATACATTTTCACAGTGCTGCTGCTGGACATCATAGTTTCCACCTCATCTCCCCAGACCTACTTTCTCATTCTCCATGGATCTCAGTATTGGGGATAGGGTGCTCTTCACCCGCTCCAACGGTGTGCAAGTCACTGCCGGAGTGGTTGAGACTGCACCAGAAGGGTTCGTTCACTTGGAATATCAAGATGTGGGGAGGGTGGTGAATCAGCACTCAAAGTTGACTCTATCTCCTTCGCCATCCCAAGTTCCCATTAACCACCTCACTGCTCACCCAGCCCCCGATCTCGATCTGGTGGGTGGTTTTTAGGGTGGCGCTGTGCACGTGCTGTTGAGAAACGCCCCCTGTGGGGGCACCACTGCAATCGGGTATGTCGGATTGTGCTATCAGGCTCTAGTGATCCCCGCCTACTGCGAATGGATCCCCCCCTCCCCTCACTTCCTCCCCTCCCTCGCCCCGTCTCCTTCAGCCCGAAGCACCCCCTCCCTGCCCTGCCGATGTCCTGCTCACCCCGCGGACGTAGCGTCAACACCCGACAACGGTCATCAGGAAACGGCGTTCACTCTTGCGCCGTGATGAGAGCTTGACAGACAACGCACAGAGGGCCATGGGGGCAGGCAGTCAGGGTTCTGCTGTGTTCCGCAGCCCATTCCTGCTCACAGCTCCGCATGCGTGCGTGTCCTTTGGCTACGGGGCGCTGACGATGAAGACAGAAAGCGCATGCGAGATGGTGTCTTCGGAGGCAGAATGTGCCGTATCATCTGGTCCGACTGAATGGGCGACGCGCTTGTACTTGGAGACTACCTGTGAAGCTGCACTTGCCCAGCACATGGCGGTCAACACAGGTACAACGTGTGTGGGTGTCCTGCACGGCTCTTGTTGTCGCATCTGGTGCCGCCGCTGTCATTGCACACGCCTGCAAACGCGTGCAAAGCAGCGCTCAGGGATAGCGGTGGGCTGGGGGACGGGGAAGGAGGGCCCCAACAGTGCGTCCCGTTGCTCCCGTCCCTCGGACCTTCTTTGAGAAGCTGTGCCGAGTCCTCCTCTCTAATTCCACCTCTCACAGGAAAGCAGCCCCCCCCGGACCAGCCCAGCCGCGTCGCCCCAGAGATCGGGCCACTTCGATGGGAGCAGGGATGTATTAGAACGTCTGACAACCATAGGAGGAGGGGGGGGTAACCCCTCTCCCCCCCCCCGACCCAGATTTGATTGTGGGAAAAAGTCACCCTTACCCCAAAGCGCTTGTCACACAGCCCATGTGGAGTGACCGTCTCTATGGGCTCAATAAAAGCAACTTGCTCAACAGTGGGATACCAACAGCGAAGACCATATAGCCCTGCCCTGCAAGAGATGGGGTCATGGGTACAAAGATATGGGTGCAAAAGAAAATATTGATTTGGGCCTTTTTTGGTGCACAAACTTTTGGGTTCCAGACCCCTTCCCCCCGCCCCTCCTCTCTTCTTATAGCCCCCTCCCCACGCTGGCTGTACCGTCCGCCTAGCCAGCCTGCCTACGTTCGGCCGGGCTACTCCTGCTGGCCCTGGTGCCCGACGACGAAGCGCTGCAGCTGGCAAAGGACCTCCTGTATCGCCTGTACGGAATGTTCCTAGCCGTGCCCGCGGCGCGCAAGACGGCATTAGACGCCGCCCAGCAAAGGGGAGACCAACGTTCGACCGTCTTCGGCCTGGCGCGGGGCCGGGCGCCGGACGCGCGCACCGCCTATCCGTGGGGCCAACTTGGGGCAAGCCCACTGCCCAGGCCTCCAGCCCGACCCCCGCTGGATGCACCGGAGGGGCTAGCGCCGCATTGGCCCTGGGAGGCGGCGTTTCTGCATGCCTTGTTGCGGTGGGCGGGGCCCCGGCTCCCGGGCCAGGGCCAGGTCACGTACGCGGAATTGGCCTTGGATTTTGAGGAGCATGCAAGCCGGGCTCTCCCGGCGGCTCCGGGGGACAAGCTGGCGGGTCGTGTCTTGCCACTTCGTGAACGAGCGCACGTGCTCAAGCTCGCGCTTGACAAAACGCAATAGTTTTGCGAGCTGGTGAGCTTCTTGGGGGCCAGCTGCGCCCGCTATGCAACGCACTAGTCCCGTTTGGGGGCTACAAGTGCATGGGTCGCACGGAGAGGCCCGTGTTCGCATGCCGCCAGGCCATGCAGGAGCACATGCGCCGCCTGGAGGTTCACTGCAGGGCCCTATGGGCGCAGCGGCTGGCAAGGCCGGGCAGGGGGCGCTGGGAACTTCCTAAACGACTACCTGCCTCGCCCCCTAGGTGGGCAGGCGCCGCTGCGCCCCTTTAAGCGGGTGCGCCCAGAGCGGCCACGCTGCCCGCTCGCGCAGCCACCGCCGCCGGCACGCCCGGCTGGAGCCCCACGGGCGCTGGGACGCGGTTTGGGCACTGCGCGCGTATTGTGCCCTGCACACGGAGCGGCGACGTGCGCGGCGTGCGCGGCGACCAGTCAGGGCATTAAATACTGCTGCTCCTTGGGCCACGAGGGGCACCGGGGCGCCAGCAGCACAGCGCGCAGGGGCCACGGCGTTGCGTGCGTGGCTTCAAGCGCCCCAGCAAGTGCACCGGCCTGCACCCCCCCCCCACGCACGGTGCTGGGCTCCCGAAGGTGGGAGTCGCCGCGGGGCTCATTAGAGGATGAGCCGCCGCTGGCGCGGCAGCGCATGCTGCCGCCAGTAGTTCTGGGGCAGAGGCAGCGGCTGCCACCGGCTGACTCTTCCTCCTCCAACGACGAGCCACCGCGCCGCAGCCCCCCCCCCCCCCAGGGTTGGGTCACCCTTTTCCCCCTCTTTCCGGGACTCCAGCCCCCACCATCCACGGGGATTTGGGGGGGAGGGGGGGGGGGGGCGGTAGGGGGGTGGGTCAGTCATAATCCCAGCCACGGGCGAACAGCCTCGGTGGCTCAGGCCTCATGTCCCCTGGGGGGCGGTGGTTGTGGGCAAAACCCCCGATGGCTGTGCAGCCGGCCACGGCGTCACCGCCCCCCCCCCCCTTCCCATGGGCACATCCCGTGGTTGGGGCAGGGGGCAGGGAAGGGGGCGCGCGAGCCTGGTGGACGTTTTTGGCTACATCTCGGCCGCGCTCACTGCAGCGGTGCGGGCAGCAGGGACGCAGGGTGATCCCCCTCCTCCCAGGACCGCGAGCAGCAGGGGGCTGCAGCGCGGCTTCGGGCTGGGCAGAATCCAGGTGCCCCCCCACCCCTCTGCGAACAGGGGCAGCCGGGTGCTGCAAGGCAGGATTTGGGGCAGCAGGGTGCTGCAGGGCTGCTGTACTGCAGGCACAGGGGCAGGCACAGGCTGCTGCTCTGTGGGGCAGGGGTGTCAGGGACAGGGTGGTCCACCTCTCCCCCCGGTGCGGCGCATCCCCCCCCCCTCCCTCCGTGGGCGGGCAGGGCAGGCACGGGTATACAGCAATGCGAAAAGGGGTGGCAGGGCAGCAAGTGGGGCAGACCATCAGCGGCGGCCCTCGCAGCACAGGGGCGCGGCAGCCCGTATGCCGGCCCAAGGGGGGGAAGGGGGGGCCTCTTGAGCCTGGGCTTCACTCGGCAGGTGCAGCCATCGGGAGGGAGGGACGCCCAACCCCCCACAGCCGCACCTGCGGACGCGGACGGGGGAGCGCACAGCCCGAGATCTGGGCAGGCTCGCTCCTCGGAGGATCCCACGTAGGATGGAGGCCCAGGTCCTTCCGTCGCGCCGCCATACGCTGGGGGGGGGGCAGGGGGGGTAGGGGCCTTATATATCTGTATACAACTGTATTTAGATGTGCTCTCAGCCACTAACCCCCTAATCCCTTCAATCGCACTAGCGTCCAGGACTTGAAAAGGCAGATGCCTCCTCTCTTCTTATACATCCCTGACCGGGAGGCATCAGTCCGGGTTGGAACACAGGTGCCTTCGAGCGAGCACCCACCGCTCATACCACTCACCCACCCGGCTGCCTCTAAATCGTTTGAGGGGTGAATCGTCTGGGACTCTCATGGGTGCCCCTGCCACGCCCTCCGTTGCAGGTTACGCTTGGCAGATAGTCGCCAGTGCAATTGCTCTGGCTAGTGTTACGATCATTGGAATCGCGGCGTCCCTCTTCTGCTACCATGGCTGGCACATGCGGCGGCATCACGGCATTGGGACCGCTGCCCTCTCGGCCCTGAGCCCCGTGACTTCTTCCGGATGGGCCTCAGATCTGGCCCCGGCACGTCCGACGGTATGTCTCATGCAGTGGGCCTTGCATGTCCCTCGCGTGTCAGCGGTCAGAACGAGAATGCGCGACCCGCCCCGAGGATTTTTGCACGAAACAGAGCGCTTTGTGCCCTTTGCACTCGCACGCCACGACCGGCGGGTTCTCTTCCCCAGTGCATTGCAAAAAGATGCCAAACGGGGTTCGCACGCCCTCTGACAGCAGTCGTCAAATGGGTTTCTGACCCCGAAGTTCTCTGCACTCGCCGCAGTCACTAGCTGCTGGTCCAGGCACTGGGTGTCTGAACAATCAGGCTGTTTTGTCTCCTAACGGCATGCCAAACAGCGGAAACCAACGCGTACATCACGTTTGGGTGGATCGATTTGACTACACGACGATTGATAACCGATGCACAACGTTTCCGATCGATACGCAGACACAACATGGTCCGATACACGATGATCAACGTTTGGTACGACATGGCAATCGTCGTCACAGCACATGCAGAGGGGTGGGCGGTTCGGCGAAAAGCATTGCAAACAGATCCTTTCTGTGTCCCGAAAGAACAGATTGGGGGATGCAGCAGAAGAGGATATGCCCCCCTCCTCTGTCCTCCGAATCATCGGTTTTCGGTTTGTTTTTGGACACCGACTGCAGAGATATTGTTGGCCCAAGGGGGGGGGGAGACCATAGCTTGATTGGATTTGGTTTTGAAAATGGAAGAGATTTTACCGTTTTTTTTTGTTTTGAGAAATGACGTCAGCATTTTGAGAGTACCATTTAGTCTCTTAGCGGGTTATTTTTTTTCTTGTCAAAGACAGAACAGATGATAAAAATATTGCACTCTCTTGAGTTTACGGGCGGGGGTTGTAAGGCAACGCATTCCTCTGCTGACCCATGTGTGCATAGCAACGCAGCAGGCTGGTGCCCTGTGCTTCCCTGTGCCTGTCCTGCCCATCATGAGCAGTTGCCCTTCCCTCAGCACAGGGGGCAGCCTTCCCCTCGAACCGCTCTTGAAACCCTCCTCCCGCTCAAGCACACCCTGGCCTCCCTCGTCCCCTCACAAGATTTTGAGTGCAAGGCCACCCCTCCACCCGTGAGCCCCGCGTAGGACAGTGCGTCCCTGGACCATCTGCACCACAGTGGCCCCGGGGGTGCGTCGTATCGTAAGATTGGGTTAGACACTGCAACTCTCGGCTTTCCTCGTCCTCGTCTGCTCTTCTATCTGCTTTGTCTCAGTCTCCACTCCTGCTCCTGTTCGGGTTTGGATCATTAACCAGGGTCTGTGGTAAAAGTTAGTAAAAACGATTGTGAAAAGACGTTTTTACTACGTTTTGAAACTTGTTAAAAAATCTTTTGCGAAGCAAAAAAAAGTAGTGGAAATTTTTTTACTAAGTTGTGGAAAATTAAATCCGTTGCCAGAGGACCCGTAGGGCACGTAAAAGGCGAAAGCAAAGCCGATGTGAACTCTGCACAAAGCCAACAGCGGTTTGGTGCGGGCCAGAGGGCCAGACGAGTGCATACCGTAGACGCTGGTTTCAGATCAGGGCCGCACAACAAAGTAGTAGCACCGCTGTTCGAGGCCCCGCGACGAATGGCGGCACACCGCAGGAGGAGGGGGGGTACGCCCCATGGACCCCCCGGCACCAAACCAAAGTAACCAGGGTGGGAAAAAGTGAAATTTACAGTAGGGAAAATCTGATCGGGTTCTAGACCCCCTTTCGTCCTTTCTAATACCCACCCCCCCCACACACCAGGCCGCGGCCCAGTGGTGAATTTTACCTTTACCGCTGGGGGGGGGGGGCAAAAAAAAGTTTGTGAACCTATAATCGACCCCCAATTTTGGGCCCCGTTTCATTTTTTTCTAGGAGCAAAATTTTCTGATGTGTGGGTGGGTCAAGCGGAGGAGCCCAGGCTGCCTTTCCACCCCCCCCCCCGCCCCCATAGGCCAAGCCGTGCCCTGCCACACACACACACACACACATACACACCACACACAGTGTGCTAGTGGATGGCCTGCCAGCGAGGCCAGAAGAACATGGACTCATGGTTTTGCTGAGGAATGTAGGACGTAGCTCTGTTGAACCTCAGCCTTTGAGCTTTGATTGAAATACTTGGGCGTCACACACACACACACACATAAGTGGGGAGCGGTAGGGCACACGAGCATGCAATGTGTGTCTTGCTATTGTGCGGATGGTTCCGAGGGCAGGAGCCGTGGTGCATTGGCGGCATCTGTACTCATGGCGTCGAGTGCCCACTGGGTAGCCCCGCTTGCAGGGGAGAACAGTCGAACTCATGGTTTGCAGCAATGATAGGACCCTAGGATTATTGAACCTCGCACTTGGAGCAGATTCGAATGGATTCCTTGGCACACACACACAGGGCGAGAGCCCAAACCGGTATGGTGCGCTCTACCGGGATGTACGGAATGGAAGCTCTCAACAGTGCTTACAGTGTGCTGGAAAGAGCTCAAGGTGGAAGTGAGACAACCGCTGGCGGTGTGGGCAAATGTTCAAGCATAGCAGGTGCCATTTCGGCCGAAAGAAATTGTGGTAACGGCCCTGTGGCGCAAGCTGCTTGATGCGCAGCGTCCGAACAATTTTCAAGTGCTGGGCAGCGTGGACTGCCCGTTGTGTGGGGTTCAGCAAGATCATCCGCATGTGTTCAAGAAATGCTTCTTCTTACAAGACAGCCTAGCTCTGGTGCAGCGCCTATGGGGGGTGCATGTTTCTGAGAATGCTTAGCATGAGCTGTTCCGAATGTGCACAGACTATGCGGAGTGGTCAGTGTTCACAATCCAAGGCTGGTTGGTGTGGTCGGTAGTCTATGCAAGATGGTTGATAAGATGCGAGGGACTTAGTGAGAGACCGCCGGACATACCGACGGCGGTGCTCCGGCGGTTCTTCTTAGTCATGCTAACCTAGAAAGCAATGCTGCAAGGGGCGCTCCCAAGGGAGGTTGTGCAGACCACCTGCGACTGCATCAAAGATATCCTCAGGGTCACAGACAAGCTGCAGGGGCTGTCCAGAAAGCAAGGTACTGAGTACTGGCGGATCCCTTTAACGCCCAGCAAGATGACAGGAAAAAAGAGGCACACACGCACACGTCTACAGCCGGTAGAACAGCCCGCACACACACACATTAAAGCATGGGTGGCGGTGGTAGCAGGGGGGCATGCGACAACATATGGAGCCACGTTTGGAGCCAATCACCCGCATAACCAAAAGTTTTTGCATCAGGGACCCATGTTAGCACTGGAGGCAGAATACACAGCGGTCCAGCGGGTGTTGATGGTAGTGCCAGCGGAGCTGCACTTGCAAATTGTGTGCTGCTCCATGCAGGGAATGATGGACATGCCCCTAAACCTAGACAGATGGAATCGGGGAGGGTGGGTGTACCAGGATGGATCATCCATTCCAAGGGTGAGTGTCCTGCAACAGATTTTTGAGCTTCTTACGTGCAGGGAACACCAAGTGCAGTGGAAGGTGTCGCACACCACGCAGCCGCACAAACCGTATGTAGAGCTAGTGGAGGTTCTTACAGTGGGGGTGAGGTTGGCGCATCCCCACCCCCCTCTATCCGGTACCTGAACGGATAGATCCAGAGTTGGAACAACGGCCAGAGCTCTTGTAGGCTGGGCCAGCCACGCCACAGTCACTGCCAGCATCGTCAGTGTACTCAAATGTCAAAACCCTGACACCAGAATCACAACAGGTGACGTCCATATATTCAAAGGTAAGAACGTTGTCTCTTAGATCTCTCAGGAGAGTCGTCGGTGTACTCGAACGTTAGGACATTAACGCCTGAGTCATTGCCGCCTTCTTCGGTATGCTCCAACGTCAAGTCTCTAACACCGGAGTCCTCGCTATATTTGGGAGTACGAACTTTAACACCCGTGTCTGACGGGTTGTCGCCAGGAGAGAGGATGGCCCAAAGACAACGCCGCGACACGGATTTGTCGCGTCTGATGCCGTCCAGCAGAGGGGCACTTTGGGTGCCGCCAATCAAACCCCCCCCCCCCCCCCAAGCCGCCAAGGGGGGGAAAGGACGACAGATCGGCAGGCAGCGGGTCAACAGGACGTTGTTTTTGTAAGCACCAAGCACCATGCCGGTCACTCCATCACCATGTGCTGTGGCAGGCTCGCCCACCACGGGGCCCCTGCGCAGGGGAAGGAACAGGCAGATGGGGCTGTAGGGCGCGGTAGGAGGCACACAATGACCGTATATAGTCTTCGTATTGTGCAGAGAGGGAAGAAAGGCCGTAGGAGGCAGGAGACCAAACATTGCTGCCATGCAGACATTGCTGTAGAGAGGTGCTGTATGATAGCGAACAATTTGCATTTGTTGAAATGATTGGGCGTCACACACACACACACACACACACACACACACACACACACACACACACACACACACACACACACACACACACACACACACACGGTTGACACGGTTCGTGCTCGAAACAGCCCCCGTGTGCCAAAGAGTGCCCGACCCGTTCCGAATGGCGTTGTTCCGTTCCATCAGGTGCAAGCAGGGGAGTGCCTCGTACCCAGGCCTCATTACGTCCTTCCTCAGCTTCCCAATGCGACTTCGCCCGTGTTGACGGCACCCCCTGAGATCGTGGAAGCCCTGCACATGGGACCGGAATGCCGTGCCCTGCCGCCCGTACCCGCCATCCCCGAGCCTGCCCCTCACTTGTTTGAGGCCCTTCAGCGGCACCGGAGCAGCCTCTACGGCAACGCCGAGGGTGAATCTGTTTCTGCCCTGGCCCCTCATGGCGGGGGCCCTGCATCTCCGGTGTCTGCAGCGGACCGCACGAGCAACAGCGATTGGGACCTCTGGGTGTACAAAGCAGGGCTTCCCGCGAAACGCGCAGACCCGACACACAAAAGCACCGATGGCATGACCATTGTCACGGAGTCCACATCCAGTGGCACACCGCCGGCACGCAATCGTACGGATCTCGCACATTTTCGCACAGGGCACGCACTCACTAACACAGAGCCCACACACAACACCTTTGATCTTGCGCCAGAGGCGACGCCCAATCGCCATGGGTCTGCTGATGATGACGCCGAACCCTCGTCCGACAGCACAGACGCCCTGCCCCTTGCCACAGAGACGACACCCACTGCCACGGAGGCCACGCCCAATCGCACAGAACCGGCCCATGACCCGTCGAAGCCTTCACCCCCAACTACGGAGCCTGCACTCGATGCAACAGGCGCCGATGCCAAAGGCACAGAGGCGGTACATCATTCCACGGAGCTGGAACCCCGTCCTGCAGGGCCCACACCCTATCCTCCCGAGACTGCACTCCAAACGGCAGAGCACACACACAGCACCATGGAGCCTGCCCCCGGTGCCGCAGGTGCCACACCCAGTGCTGCTGAGCCCACCCCGAGTAGCGCAACGCCTGCTGACGATCCCACGCAGCCATCACCCAATACCACGCAGGCCACACACCCCACCACGAAGGCCATATCCTCTCGTGCAGGGACCACACCTCATACCACGGAGCCTGTTGATGTCCACACCGTGCCGTCGCCCGATACTATAGACTCTGCACTCAATAGCGCTGCACCCACCAGTGCAGAGCCTGCATTTGATGACACGCAGTCTCTGTCCCATGCTGCAGAGCCCAGGCCGCACACTACAGAGTACACACCCGATGCCACAGTAGTCGGGAATACTACGCTGCCCCAATCCGGTACCATGACACCTGCACTCAGTAGCACAGAGGCCGCACTCCATTACATAGGGCCCACACTCAGCTCTACAGAGCCTGTGCCAAGCACTGCGGAGCACACATCCAATTCCACGGACATCAGGAGTACTACCCAACCGAAAGCCAGTACGATAGAGCCTCTTCCCGAACCAAATACTGCAGACACCGCAGCTAGGGCCACAGAACACAGCTCCGTAGGTACAAAGCCACCACCCGGCGATGCAGCTTTACCGCCTGCTCCAAAGTAACGGCAAAACAACAGCTGCGCTCCTTGACTGGCGGATTCTGCAGCTTCAGCACGTTTTGCACCGAAAGATGGGTTGCCCTTCCCTGTTGAAGCCCTGATCGGAAACATGATAGCCAAGGGGCGGGGGGGCGGCGACGACAGGGGGGATGGCATGGAGGCAACACAAGCCAAGCCGATGCACACACTCGGCCCAAGGCCAACTTTATGTACAGAAAGTACGCATGACTGAATCGTCAGTGTGGACACAGCCGCCGCAAGGCTGACTCTGTGTAACAGAGCCGCTTTACTAGGCACATGACCGACATCAGATTTTTCGTCCTCTTCGCTTCGGACTTATGTTTCGGGGCATGGGCCCCATTCGGAGGACCACTCGCCGGCACGCAAGCGCGCGACTGGGCGTGTTTCCAATCATCGGTGTCAAAACCCCGGGTGCGCACTCTCGACCATGGGGTCTGCTCCGGTGCTCTCGTTTGCCCCTTTGACAACTGCACCTTTAGTCCTGCCGGCATGGGGATCCCAGAACCGTGCGATGGGACAGCTCAGCAGAGCTGGTCGTGATGGAATCTGCTGCACAACGTCCGGGGGTTTCAATGGTTGCTCTGCTTCCATCTGGACGCATCTGGGAAGTAATACCTTCTATACCCACGCCTGAGCTCTGGAGGCTCTATTGGCCCCTGCACCAGCCCCCCGCCCATGGGGCGGCTATGAGGGCCACAGGGGAGGCGGCAACGCTGCCCGGTTGTACATACAATGCAATGCCCTTCAAGCACGACAAGTACCGCCTGGCTGTGCTGCATGGGCTTGCGACATTATATATATGGAGCCGGTGATTCTGTAGAGGTGTTCAGGGGCACTGGTCGCGTGAATTTAGGGTGCGGACCAGGGGCCATGGGCGCAGGGGCATGTGCTGTACCCGCTCGACGGACTGGAGTCTGCTTTTGATTTTCCGGTGCACGAGGAGGGGAAGAGCGGGATGCGGAACAACTCGGAATGTTCCAGTCGGACTCCTCGTGTCCGCTACCGTGCAAGCCAGGAACCAAGCACCCGGACGGCATGTGGTGTTGTTCCCACCGGCAGCCCATGCTTCCGCAGCCGCCGCGAGAACCAACAGTTGTGGTACGGCGGTCACGCCACGTTCCCTCACACACACTTTGGCCTGCATGACTGATGCGGCACTGACACGATTTGAGAGTGTACTGAAGGCCGTGTGAAGGCAGGTGCGGCTGGAGCAAAGTGGTGCACCCGCGCCTGAGCTTTGGAGGCCCTATTGACCCCTGCACCAGCCCCCTGACGCGGTCCCCATGGGGCGGCTATGAGGGCCACAGGGGAGGCGGCAACGCTGCCCGGTTGTACATACAATGCAATGCCCTTCAAGCACGACAAGTACCGCCTGGCTGTGCTGCATGGGCTTGCGACATTATATATATGGAGCCTGTGATTTTGCGCCGGTGCTCTCGTTTGCCCCTTTGACAACTGCACCTTTAGCTGCACAACGTCCGGGAGCCTGAATTGTTGCTCTGCTTCCATCTGGACGCATCTGCGAAATAGTCGCATCCATCCAATGGCCCCCCAAGAAGTGACAACATTTGGGACGGGAAAATCAACAGCATCACCAGAGGTGCCCAGTTAGTACCAGTATTCATCCGTGATATTCCTGTTGGCAAGCGCTTTACAATGTGCGCGTGTGCACATGTGCAAGCATTGCCCCATATGTCGACAGTGTTCCTTCTTAGAGGCCTAGAAACAGATGCTGAGAGGCAAGCCCTCAATTCGATGTTGAATGCCCCAACGGAAGAAGGCTCGTGACAGAGCGTTTGTTGGGGTTGAGCCTCCGGGTGTGCTTAGGTATAAGAGCTGCAGTGCTGTGGGGAGTACCTGCGCTGCGCTTGAGGTAATTATTCCGGGAACGACCGGACCATCCCCCACCCCCACCCCCACAAAAAACGACGCAAAGACGCACTTCCCACTGTGCTCTTACATTCCTCTGGGGTGCCCCCAGTTGCCCCGATAGTCACGCGGCGCGTGCGCCGCACCACGCGCTTCCCCTTCAGGCGGGAGGATACCCGGCTGCGGTTTCGAATTTGCAAGCGGGAGGGGCGTTCTCTGAGGGCCCTTGTCCGACTACCACACCTCAAAAAAGCTGTCACACGTCGAAGCAGGTTCGCCTGCAAACATTATTATCGCACCTCCCTTTCCCGCTTCCATGTTGGTTCTGATTAAGAATTTGGGTGTCTCGGCGAGCCATTGTCTTATGTACATTTATTTGTTGCTCAAGCTAGACGTCAACAGCCTCTTAGGTCCGGCTGCCCCTTTGGACTGCAATCCCAGAGTCCAACTGATCCACATGTGTATGCCTGTGTAGGGATGGACTGCAATCCCAGAGTCCAACTGATCCACATGTGTATGCCTGTGTAGGAATGGACTGCAATCCCAGAGTCCAACTGATCCACATGTGTATGCCTGTGTAGGAATGGACTGCAATCCCAGAGTCCAGGGTACCCAAGGGAGAAGAGTGGCAACACCCAGCCGGGAACAACCATTTTGGGGTTTTGGGTGTAACACCCCGTTTCAATTTTTTTTTTTAGAGTCAGGGAACGTCCTGCCCTTGAGTGAATCGAACGAGCCAAAGCGGTTGGAAGGTTTGAATGCCGGAGGGTATCCTTGAGACATTGTTTTGTGTTGGTTTGTGTGTGCCGTGTTTCTGCAAAAGGAGGGAGAAAAAGACATTTTGTGGGCCCCTGGTCACTTGGAGGGGTGGCGCGGAGTACCCGTCTTTTTGAAGGGGCTCAACCCACGTGCACTCCCCTGCCCCCGTTGGGGCATCACACACGTTTCGGTGCAGCAATTCACTTTTTCTGATGTATATTTCTGCAGGGCCTTGTGGTGAACACGCTGTCGGTTTGACTGCTTTGAGGTCAGGAAGTCTACCACGTGTTTCTTTGACCTCCTGTGCTTGGCTGGAAAGGGCTCGATGGCCGGCCTGGCGCGATGGCAGGCGAAAAACGGGGGCGGCAGCCAATAGCGGATAACCGGCCAACTGGCCAGCGCCGCCTCTCCCCCCCTTCCCTCCTTTTCCAAAACAGCTCTTTGCTGGGGAGGGAGGGGGATGCACGTGCCTTTTTGTGCATTTTTTGCATTTCCCATAAGTTGGTTTATGTGCATTATTGTGCATTTTTGTGCATTCTCGTGCATCATGCAGGAGAATTTCCAGTGTCATCCCCACTCGGACGGTGGAGGAATTTCATCGTCCTGCAAGTCAGCTTTAGCAGCGGAATCTTGTGGAGGTGCATTTTGCTCGAACGCGGAACTGGATTGAACAGAAATGAACCAAAACGCTGCCATACTGTACAACATCATGAGAAATGATGGTATATTGATGTTGATGTGCAATGGGGATATTCAAGGGCGTTTCTAAACACTGTTGGTTGGATGCCATGGCATGTATCCTGGTTCAAATGTATTGTGCCTTTTTGTGCATTGCAATTTCCAAGGGTCTTGTGTGTACACCCCTCCCCCTGCCTTTGCGCGCTCTAGCCGCAGCTAAAAGCTTTTGGTGCCCCCCCCCCCCGCCCTCCCTGCCTTTGGGACTTATGTTTGACTTTGGGCTTTTCATTTCTACTGAACACCTCCGTGCAGTGTCCTAGGCCACCTCTTGCTCTTGTGCGACCTCTGCGCAGGGGAGGTGACGCCCGCGATCCGGGGGGGGGGGGGGGGGGTCACTGTCACTTGCCCCAAAACTTCAGGATTTCGAGAGTGCCGAAGAAAAAATTTTCTCTAGTTACAACTGTAGTTACAATGGAAAGGTCAGGTTGAGTCTTAGCGCATAGTCTCCCTGAAGTGGGAGACGCCGTTGTGCGTTCGGACGGGACTTTTCAAGGTGCGACAGGGGAGTGGCAGGCAAGTAAAATCTGGTCGGTTTCAATCAAGCCAGCCCCCCCCCCCCCCTCCCTGCCCCCCTTCTGAACCCTCCAATGTTCTTGAATTAACGTTTAGCAATAAACATGAGTTTAAGCACAGCAGGATCAGTGCGAGACACTGTGTGTGTGTGGAGAGTGAAGCAGTCCGGGGCGGGGGGGGGGGGTCAGAACCAATCAGTCCATGCCCCTTCGTCACAGTTTGAGGATTCTGACCGCCAGTCAGTCACCCCAATATCCACATGATTGGGACTGGACTCTGGTACTCTTTCTCATGCCTCCCAAGAAACCAAAGCAGGTGGTACACACGGGGTATGCTTGTCAGTGTTGCGCAACACGTAGCAATGTCACTGATGCCTGATGCTAACATTCAACTGCATTTGACCAGTGATGCAATGGTGCGTCACTCAGAAGCCGATGATGCGTACACTGTGCGCCCCTACGACTGTGCGCGACCGTGGGCACCTCTCCCCATGACCACCTCGGGACACCTCCCCCTAAGATTGCGGGTATCCGGTATTGCAGGACATACCCAAGCCGAGGCTACCTTATCCTTTTGGTTAGGGGCAGTGCACGAGTCAGGTCACCTGAGCTGCATCCCCAACTGTTCGGAGGTGGCTGATTAAACCCCGCTTCATGCCCCTTTGGAACCCCCACCCCACCCCTCAGGCGCCCACGGCGGTGGTTCCCCAGCGTAGAGGCGCGCTGGGTTTTCGCCGTGGAAGGCAGCTCACCTTCCACGGGACACCCCCCGCGTCCCTCCGAAACAGCTCCGCCTCCCCCCCCCCCCCCCCCAGCAGCGCACAAAAGAACCACCGGGGGCGAGGGTCGGTACCCTCCACCGTGCGCCCCGGGCCATGAACCGACATGGCCCCGAGAAAACAGCCTCAGTTGGCCAGTTGAGCGCCCTCCCCTACCCCCTGGCCTGGTCGGCGCCCTGGCCAGGCGTCGGCCTCGGTGACGTTCACCAGGCCAGCAGCCCCCTCCCAGCCGGAACCCCCCCCCCACAGCAGCCACGACTCCACCGGCAGGACGGGCTCCCATTCGCAGAACGCAGCCCAACCCGGGGAGCTTGCACGTGAGTTTCCGGCAGCTCCCCCTCACAGACCGACTCCCCTCGGACAGGGCGGCCAAAAGCCTGTGGTGAGGTCGACCCCCCCCCTCCCCCCGCTGCACCAGGACGCCAACAACCTCCTGGTGAGGCACTGGTAACCAGCAGGGGACACCAAAAGCCTGTGGTGAGGTGTCCCCTACGCCCTGCACCCCCCCACAGCACTCCCTGTCCCCTGCGCCCCCTTGCCCCTGTACCCAGCCGCATGAGCTCGCCCCATCGTAGGGTCGCAAGCCGCAGAGGAGGCGCGACTTCGCGTGGGGTCGAGCACGACAACGAGCTCAGCACCGCGGACAGTCCCGTCGTGGGCGTCTCCCCGGCTGCAGCGCGTCATCAGCGGCACCAGCCCCATAAGGCTCCACCCTCCGACGCGCACACACGCACAGCCCCTCAAGGCCCAGCCACAACCGCCGCACCCATCCTCCCGTGTCCGTCCGCGCGTGGGATGCCAAGAACCAGTGGTGAGGCATCCCCCCCCAGGGAGGGCTGGTGAGGGGCGCCTGCGGCCTGTGGCTGCGCGCCCCCCGACCCACTGCCCTGCGCCCAGCGCCCCTGTGCCCTTTGCCCTGTACCCTGTGCCAGTGCCTGGTTGAGGCGCTGGGAGTACAGCGGGGACGCCAAAAGCCTGTGGTGAGGCGTACCCCAGCTCCTACTACCCCCTCCCACACTGCCCCCCCATACCGTGCGTAGTCACACGCAACGCCCCAGCGCAGCCCCACACAGCGCAGCCCCACGCAGCGCTCTTGCGCAGCCCCGCGCTTCTCCCCGGCTTACTCCCACGCCGCGCGCATGCGCAGCCCCATGCCACGCCCATGCGCGGCCCCACGCTGCGCCCCAGCGCAGCCCCATGCTACGCCAATGCGCAACCCCATGCTGCGCCCTTGCGCTGCCCCATGCTGCGCCCCTGCGCATCCCCACGCTGCTGCGCCCCTGCGCAGCCCCACGCCCCTGCGCCCCTGCGCATCCCGACGATGCTGCGCCCTTGCGCAGCCCCACGCTGCTGCGCCCCTGCGCGGCCCAACGCTGCTGCGCCCCTGCACAGCCCCACGCTGCGGCGCCCCTGCGCAGCCCCACGATGCTGCGCCCCTGCACAGCCCCACGCTACTGCGCAGCCATGCTGCGCCCATGCGCATCCCCACGCTGCGCCCCATGCGCAGCCCCACACTGCGCCCATGCGCAGCCCCATGCGCAGCCCCTGCTCAGCCCCATGCTGCACCCCTGCGCAGCCCCACACTGCACCCCTGCGCAGTCCCACGCCGCGCCTCTGCGCAGCCCCACGCCCTTGCGCAGCCCCACGCTGCGCCCCTGCGCAGCCCCACGCTGCGCCTCTGCACAGCTGCACGCCCTTGCGCAACCCCACGCTGCTGCGCCCCTGCGCAGCCCCACGCTGCACCTCTGCCGAGCCCCACGCTGCGCCCCTGCGCAGCCCCATTCTGCGCCCCTGCGCAACCCCATGCGCATCCCCATGCTGCGCCCCTGCGCAGCCCCACGCTGCGCCTCTGCACAGCTGCACGCCCTTGCGCAGCCCCATGCTGCGCCCATGCGCAGCCCCACGCAGCTGCGCCCCTGCGCAGCCCCACGCTGCGCCTGTGCCGAGCCCCACGCTGCGCCCCTGCGCAGCCCCATTCTGCGCCCCTGCACAACCCCATGCGCAGCCCCACGCAGCGCCCCTGCGCAGCCCCACGCTGCACCCCTGCGCAGCCCCTCCCTGCGCCCCTGCGCAGCCCCGCGCTACGCCCATGCGCAGCCCCACGCTGCGCCCCTGCGCAGCCCCACGCCCCATGCCGCATCCTTGCGCGACCCCATGCTGCGCTCATACACAGCCCCATGCTGCGCCCTACCGCAGCCCCGTGCTGCGCCCCTGCGCAGCCCCACACTACGCCCCTGCGCAGCCCCACGCAGCACCCCTGCTCAGCCCCATGCTGCGCCCCTCCGCAGCCCCGTGCTGCGCCCCTGCGCTGCCCCACACTGCGCCCTTCCGCAGCCCCACGCTGCGCCTCTGCACAGCCCCACGCCCTTGCGCAGCCCCACGCTGCGCCCCTACACAGCCCCACGCTGCGCCTCTGCACAGCCCCACGCCCTTGCGCAGCCCCACGCTGCGCCCCTGCGCAGCCCAACTCTGTGCCCCTGCGCAGCCCCATGCTGCTGCGCCCATGCGCAGCCCCACGCTGCTGCGCCCCTGCGCAACCCCATGCGCATCCCCATGCTGCGCCCCTGCGCAGCCCCACGCTGCGCCCCTACGTGGCCCCACGCAACGCCCCTACGCAGCCCCACGCTGCGTCCCTGCGCAGCCCCAACCTGCGCCCACGCGCAGCCCGATGCCACACCCTTGCGCAGCCCGATGCTGCGCCCCTGCGCAGCCCCACGCTGCACCCCTGCGCAGCCCCGCGCTGCGCCCATGCGCAGCCCCACGCTGCGCCCCTGCGCAGCCCCACGCCCCATGCCGCATCCTTGCGCAACCCCATGCTTCGCCCATACGCAGCCGCATGCTGCGCCCTTCCGCAGCCCCATGGTGCGCCCCTGCGCAGCCCCACACTGCGCCCCTGCGCAGCCCCACGCTGCGTCCCTGCGCAGCCCCACGCTGCGCCCATGCGCAGCCCCACGCTGCGCCCCTGCGCAGCCCCAAGCTGCGCCCCTGCTCAACCACACGCGGCTGCGCCCCTGCGCAGCGCCACGCGGCTGCGCCCCTGCACGGCCCCACGCTGCGCCCCTGTGCAGCCCCACGCTACTGCGCCCCTGCGCAGCCCCACGCTGCGCCCCTGCGCAGCCCCATGCTGCGCCCCTGCGCAGCCCCACCCTGCGCACCTGCGCAGCCCCATGCTGCGCCCCTGCGCAGCCCCATGCTGCGCACCAGCGCAGCCCCAAGCGTAGCCCAATGCTCCGCCCATGCGCAGCCCCATGCTGCGCCTCATGCGCAGCCCCACGCGGCTCCCCTGCCCAGCCCCATGCTGCGCCCCTGCGCAGCCCCACGCTGCTGCGCCCATGCACAGCCCCACGCAGCTGCGCCCCTGCGCAGCGCCACGCAGCTGCGCCCCTGCGCAGCCCCACACTGCGCCCGTGCACAGCCCCACGCTGCGCCCCTGCACAGCCCCACGCTGCGCCCCTGCACAGCCCCATGCGCGGCCCCACGCAGCGCCCATGCGCAGCCCCACGCTGCGCCCCTGCGCAGCCCCACGCTGCTGCGCCCCTGCGCAGCCCCATGCTGCGCCCATGCGCGGCCCCAGGCCGCGCCCGTGCGCGGCCCCGTGCTGCGCACCTGCGCGGCCCCGTGCTGCACCCATGCGCAGTCCCATGCTGCGCCTCTGCTCAGACCCACGCTGCTGCGCCCATGCGCAGCCCCACGCTGCTGCGCCCCTGCGCAGCTCCATGCTGCGCCCCTGCGCAACGCCAAGCTGCGCCCCTACGCAGCTCCGCGCTGCTGCGCCCCTGCGCAGCCCCACGCTGCGCCTCATGCGCAGCCCCACGCTGCGCCCCTGCGCAGCCCCATGCCGCGCCCATGCGCAGCCCCGCGCTGCGCCCATGCACAGCCCCACGCAGCTGCGCCCCTGCGCAGCGCCACGCGGCTGCGCCCCTGCGCAGCCCCACGCCGCTGCGCCCATGCGCAGCCCCACGCTGCGCCCCTGCACAGCCCCATGCGCGGCCCCACGCAGCGCCCATGCGCAGCCCCACGCTGCGCCCCTGCACAGCCCCATGCGCGGCCCCACGCAGCGCCCATGCGCAGCCCCACGCTGCGCCCCTGCGCAGCCCCACGCTGCTGCGCCCCTGCGCAGCCCCACGCTGCGCCCCTGCGCAGCCCCACGCTGCACCCATGCCCAGTCCCATGCTGCGCCCATGCCCAGCCCCATGCGCAGCCCCATGCTGCGCCTTAGCGCCGCCCCACACTGCGCTCGTGCGCAGCCCCACGCTGCGCCCCTGCACAGCCCCACGCTGCGCCCCTGCACAGCCCCATGCGCGGCCCCACGCAGCGCCCATGCGCAGCCCCACGCTGCTGCGCCCCTGCGCAGCCCCATGCTGCGCCCATGCGCGGCCCCAGGCCGCGCCCGTGCGCGGCCCCGTGCTGCGCACCTGCGCGGCCCCGTGCTGCACCCATGCGCAGTCCCATGCTGCGCCTCTGCTCAGACCCACGCTGCTGCGCCCATGCGCAGCCCCACGCTGCTGCGCCCCTGCGCAGCTCCATGCTGCGCCCCTGCGCAACGCCAAGCTGCGCCCCTACGCAGCTCCGCGCTGCTGCGCCCCTGCGCAGCCCCACGCTGCGCCTCATGCGCAGCCCCACGCTGCGCCCCTGCGCAGCCCCATGCCGCGCCCATGCGCAGCCCCGCGCTGCGCCCATGCACAGCCCCACGCAGCTGCGCCCCTGCGCAGCGCCACGCGGCTGCGCCCCTGCGCAGCCCCACGCCGCTGCGCCCATGCGCAGCCCCACGCTGCGCCCCTGCACAGCCCCATGCGCGGCCCCACGCAGCGCCCATGCGCAGCCCCACGCTGCGCCCCTGCACAGCCCCATGCGCGGCCCCACGCAGCGCCCATGCGCAGCCCCACGCTGCGCCCCTGCGCAGCCCCACGCTGCTGCGCCCCTGCGCAGCCCCACGCTGCGCCCCTGCGCAGCCCCACGCTGCGCCCATGCCCAGCCCCATGCTGCGCCCATGCCCAGCCCCATGCTGCGCCCATGCCCAGCCCCATGCGCAGCCCCATGCTGCGCCTTAGCGCCGCCCCACGCTGCGCCCCTGCGCAGCCCCACGCTGCACACCTGCGCAGCCCCTCCCTCCCTCCCACACACCCACCGCACCCGCAACCAACCAGCGCCCCAGCCCCACAGCTTTGAGCGGAGCCCCCCCTCCCCTCCCCCGACCCACGAAACCGGCCTGTGTCCGTCCCCGGTGGCGCGGGGTGCGGCCGCTCGCTGCCCGCTTCGACCCACCCTGGCGGGACCGAGTAAGCCGCCCATTGGCGGTTGGGCAGCCCCAACTTTTGCGGGGCCCCCTCTGGCTGTGCCAGAGCCTCGGGCGGGTCACACATTTACCATTTACCATTTACCCTCAGGCGCCCTCCCAACTTGCCCACTCCAACAGCTCCCCCCCCCCCTCCCCTCCACACCCTCATTAGATCCTGGGGCCGTTTCCCAACATTGTGGTCAGACTTGGACAGGGGAGCAAGATGGAGTGAAGTCAGCAAGAGGGAAGAAATACATCAGTAAAGTGAGATAGAAGAGAGACAAGTTAAGAAACCGGCAGAAGAGAGATATAGAGAAGTTTGAAACATTCCACGAACTCCGGTAAAAACAAACTTAAATAGGAACTTCCTCCCTCAGGGATATGGTAGTATGGCCCATGCCTTCTCTTTTGTATGGTGTAGCCAATCTTTTCTTTGTGCATGTCAAAATTCCCCACATGTCCATCCCTGCTCCGGAGTTGTCCCCCATTCTCTATTGATGTATATAAGTCGTGCAGAACGATTGGCCAGACACCCAGGCACACATTCCGTCTGTTGCCTTCTTAGGCACCATTGTTGGTCTTTAGGCATCTATCGGGGTGCATGTCACTAGGAACTAGTATATGGCTACTCAGAACATCAAAGGGGGTTGTCTGTATGTGTGCACAGCAACATGTCTTTTCTGTTCCTAAGAGCTCAAATGCCTCTACCTCCTCAAAGGACAGCAGTTCGCTTGACAGCTCTAGTGCTAGTGATGACTCAGAATAAGAATAACACCAACAGTTTGGAGTCGCCTGTCTGAAAGCACCTGGTACTGATCCAATACTGCTCCCCATGTCCCCCCTTTTCTTGATACCTTCATGGACCCCCCCTTCTCCGCAACCGTGGGCGTGCCCAAACACAGAGGCTCCATGGCGCCACACTTTTCTGAACCTATGTTTTAGCGGTATTTTTTTTTTTGTTGAAAGCACAATGTCAAGAGAAACTAGAGTCCAGTGGCGCAAAGGAACTCTGCAATGAAGGAACCCAAACGAGCATGTTTGTCAGGTTCATTGGCAGTAGATGCACATTTTTTTGACCCCTGCAGAGGACAGGCAATCTCATTCAAGACATTTGATTCAGTGCCCGCCCATTCTGGCGCCTCTAGAGGAGGTCCAGGGCATCCCATTTCGAGAAAGGCCCCACCCCTGGCATAAACCGCATTGTGTGCAACATATGACTGTTTGTTTTTCCGATTTGCAACAAAAAGAGAAACAACAGCAGCAACAACATGAAGGACATCAGCAACCAAATTGCATTGAGATGTGTCCAGATATCGTGTGGAGGACACTGGGCGACACGAACCAACCAGAAAGCAAACGCCAGGGCTTGGTGAAACATGGGCTGATGCTTCACCTCACCCGCCTACCAACACACGCCATTCTCTATTGGTGGACAATTGGAACATAAAGTATGAAGAAGGAATTTTACAGCAGAACCCGTGGTGTGAATGGATCTTATGAATGGATTTGCTGTTACTTCTTCCACATTTCATCTGCATGGTGGTAGGCATCAGGCGAAGGCGTAGCAGCATGGTATTGCCACAAAGCTCAAAGTGGGTCTGCTTGGATAATTGGAGAATGAGAAAAAGGCCGTAGAGGTAATTTTTGCGAGGAAATGGAGGGTTCCGGTGCCAAACATGGTTTTAGAGTGCGGTCAAAAAATCGAGCACGGTAACGTTCGATGTGCAACCAACGACCAGCACACAACAGCACCAGCAAACCACTGCTTCGCCCCAACCATCAATTATAACAACCTTCTCCCCCGAGGCGAAACGTTCAAGTGGCCACAGCGACCGACGCCGTACATGAGACACTGTCCGTGGGTAGTCCGTGGGTAAGCAACTGAAGCACATGCTTGAGAACAACCCTTGTTGGAGAAGCACGACGCCATGGTGTACAGCATGCACGGCCACAGGTAGGCAACTGCAGAAATGACCCAAAGCCACAGAGGTAGCACAACACATAGCAGAACGGCTGACGGCCATAGGAGCAGGGACCAACCCTAACCCCCTCTTCCAATGCGTGGTTCAGGTCACCTCGCAGGCTGCGGCCGCCTGTGCCATGTACAATGTCCTCCAGTGCGCCACTATCATCTCGTTGCTGATTGGAGCGTTTTCCTGCTGTGAATCAGCCACTGGCTCAATGTCACCACCGTCACCACCGACGATCGCATCAAAAGTGTGATGTATTTCGGTCGATAGGTCCTCCAACCGGCAAAGGCACATGCAGATCCAGGGTTGACAACCGTAGGAGGAGCGGGGGGGGGGGGGGGTCGAGCCAAACCTCCCCCAACGCCCTCCAACCCCCCCCCTCTCTCTTTCAGACATGTACCCCCCCTCCCCCTTGCGCAAGCACGGCCTTGTCTAAGCACGGGGTGGGCGTTGAACCGCTGTTTTTAGGAATTTTTGGGACGACTGTTTTTGTGGTCCCACATGTAACACGGGGTTTAAAAACAGTTTACCACACATTGCCACCCAATGATGTTTGTCTTAGCCATGTCTCAGCCATTCCTGCTATTTCCCGTCCACGGCCTATCGCCATCTGCATCTGAGGGATCTCCTGGATGTGGGCGATCATGTGTGTTTGCCATCATGTGTGCCACACGCAGGCACGGTCTTGTCTAAGCACGGGGTGGGCGTTGAACCGCTGTTTTGCGTGGTTTTTTGGGACCGTGGCCGTGCTTGCGCAAGGGGGGGGCGGGGTATGGAGGCAGCTCTCTCGCTCCAATGACCGGATGGGCATCCTTTGCACGCACCGGAAACCTGCACTGACGGACAGCGTGCGTGACAATATCTGGCCTCAATACGCATTCCTTCCCTTCAGAGCCCTTTTTGGACTGTATTGCAGATCGGGTTCACGCAGAGCCGCAGAATGGACCCTCCTGAACGTCCATACTACGGGGCCCCACCAGGGCCCACCAGGAGCCCCACGCCTGAGTCGCTGTGTCCGAACGCCTCCCCTGGCCGGCTGTGGTCTTCTCGGACTGCGTGGGTCGTGCGGCGCCTGCTTCTGGGGGGCCTCGTGGCCCTTGTGTCGTGGTGGACGTGCACGGCCCTGTATGGCTCCCCGCTCGCCACCGCCGGGCAGGCCCCTAAGTTCCGGGCGCAAGAGGACGACCGCGTGGCCCGGATCACTGTCTTCGACGTCGCCATCGAGCTGTCGCAGCTGCACCGGTGCCCAGCCGCTGCTGCCGTGACGGAGAGCCTCACCTACGACTACACGCAGGGAACGCTGCGCCGCGGAAGCAGGCTTCTGTCCCTTGACGTACGGGACCTGCGGGTGAACATGGCGGACCCCGAGCAGTCACTTCGCACCGAAGTGACGGCCCCCGGTAACCACTTGACGAAAATTGAATGGACTCTGGACAAAGCGCACGCGGCGCCGGTCACGGCCAAGTTCGTCATCAGCTACGGGGTCAGTTTTGCTTGCGGGGAGGGGGGCAGAGGGGACCGGGCAACTCGTGTCAAGCACAACCCGCCACCGCAAAGCGTCCCACCGGCGATCGGTTGCCGCCTTCGTGGTGAGGGGTGCGTGCATTTCACGCGTGTGTTTAAGCATACAGGGGGCGCACCGTGCGCTGTGCCCTCGCTGTGGGCTGCTGTGTCCCCAGACACAGGACTAATCAGATTCTTACTCAGTCCAAAAACTCAGATGTTGAAACAAACTATGTTTGCCGTCTGTATCTGCTGTTTTTGCCCTGTGGATATATGCTGCCCCGGTGGTGGGTGGTTTTCAGGGTGGTCACGGGAAAGCTCTCTCACTATTGCGCTGTGCCTGCGCTGTGCAGAAACGCCCTCCATAGGGTTGCAAGACATGCACAGCGAAGAGGGCGATGGACTGGCTGGGGGGGGGGGGGGGGCAGCAGGCGGTGGCGCATGTAGTGCGTAGGATACGGCGCAGGAGCCCACAAGTGCAACGATGGGCCAGACATAATCAGTACAAAGGGCGAGGGTTCTAGAGGCACAGGGATGTGCAAACGGTGAGCCATCCGACCTCCTAAACAGTGAGGCCACGCAGAAAGTGGGGAGGGCCAATAGAGCTACCGGATACGGAGCCGGATCCGATACAGCCGTCAGCTCTGCATGTCCCCATAGCGCAGGAAGGACACTGGGGCCCGGACATGAGACGCCACAAAGAGCGGAAGGCAGGTATCTGAAGGTGCAATCCGGATCCCAGAGCTGCCACAGATGAAAATGAACTGCCACGGCATCGAGGAACTGCCACAATGTCAACAAGTGAATGAGATTTTGTTCCAAGCAGAAGGCCTGAGCTGCCTGAGCTCCGGTTCTGTGGCATCCAATGATGTCAGTTTCGGCTCCACCACGTGCCTGCAGGTCTGCTGCTGGTGGGGCTCGAAGGCTGGGCCCATTTAAGAAAAACTGGAGTCGTTTACGAAACAACACAATACATTGCGACACTGTAGTAACTTTTGTACAAAAGGGGATATGCCGCACCGCGCAAAGCAAGTGAATTGAATTGAGTGAGAGGGAAATCATCCCCCATGGCGGGGCAGCTGGTGATTGGCACACACCCACCGGGGAGGGGAAATCCGCAACAGGCGAAGTTGGGCACGGCATTTTTTTGGCATAATGAATTTGGCACCTTTGTGGCATAATTTGGCATACCAAAATAAGAGCAACCATCCAAAAAACCATCTCGAAGCCCCGAAGAAGCATTCGCAACCAACCAAAGGTGCATAGGAACTAACAAAGACCATTCACGGTCGATGCTTCTTGTGACAGTCTGGCAATTTTGTACCAAATTTTGTAGTGGTGCATAAGAATTGGTGCGGAGACAATTTCGCCATCCCAAATTTCGCACGTTCCTGATTATCCCCTCCCCTGTACCGGAGAGGGAGATAAAATACGGGGGGGAATTTCTGTTTAACAAATTCTGTGCGAAATTTTTGTGCGCAATTTGTTCAGTGTTTTTAAGGATTTGCACTGCTACACATTATGCCTTGCCTTTGTCCACTCGTACCACGCCAAAGGATTTGGTTAATGATAGTTTCTTCCCGGTTGTCTCTGCTGAAACAAGGCTTATTGGTGGTATACATTCTGAACATATTTTGGTGATTGGGGTCACCACGCAATGCCTTGCTGAGGGTTAATCATGCACAGTCCACCTGGAAAAAACAGCAACCATGCAAAGTGGACCATTTCATACTATGACCAATTTCTGGGAACCATACATAATTTGTTCACTCATTTTTAAGAAATTGTACAGAATTTCTTGCCGCGGAATTTGTAGATTTACAATTTGTTAGACATGGATTAACCCCCTCTCCGGTATGCACACACTTGAGAGGATGGGGAAGGGGACAACGGGTGTAGAACGCCTTCTCCCATGCTTATCCTCACCCATGCATCCGGCCCATGCCCACGTACACCCTCATTGATGCCCAGGCCGAAGTGACAATGGACCTCAGGGGTAACGATTCGTGCGCGGCGGATTCATCAAGTCGGATGGCCTGGGACCCAATGACGAACCTCTATTCCCTCCCCATCGATTCGCTCACGGTGTCCTTCATCTTCCCGTTCCGCATCACGCTCTGCACTGACCATCCCGATGTATCTCTCATTGATGACCGCGAGGTGCGGTTTGTGAGGGTTGACCCGAACAACGGCGTGTCGTTTCTCTTTGCCAGACCTGCGGCACTGCCCGTAGACACCCCTACCAAAGCTGCGTGCTCCTGGGAGCCGGTTTATGGGAACCCGGAGGGCTCCGGTGCCGGTGCTAGTGGTGTGCCTGTGATCATCAGCCTCGTGGTTGGCAGCTCGCTCCTGTGCCTCTTTGTTGTGTGCCTTTGCAGCACAAAGAAACGGGCACAGGGTGGAGTGGCAGCGGGTGGGGGCGGGGATGGGGGGTTTTGGGGAGGAGGGGACGGAGGAGGAGGGGACGGAGGAGGAGGGGACGGAGGAGGGGGTGGTGGTGGAGACGGTGGAGGGGGCGGGGGTGGGGACTAGGCAGTGGAGGCGAACCAGCAGGGGGCTCAAAGGGGCCTCAGGCATACCCTTCTGCGGGAAAGGTTGAGTGCTTCCTGGCTCACTGAGGCCCCTTGGTTCCTACATACTGTGTTTGCTGCGACCAGGCGAAAGGCTACAATGTACAACAGTAGCCAGTCCGTCGCCTTCTAGTGTAGAGACGTGGCGGATCGGTCGATGCTTCAGCGTCACCAATCTCTCTCTTTGGATATACATGAGAGTCAGGATTTCCATCCCCGGGCTGTGCTGCTGCCCATGCCAACGATTGCGACGGAGGAACAAGTGCCATGCAAAACCCAATCGGCTGACAGGCGTGGGCTCACTGCTGGACACACCCCACTGATTGACTGGTTTGCACATCTGTCCTCGGAATCAGCGGGGAGATTTACGTCTGTGAAGGGTCTTCCGTGAAGGTCCTTCAAGTATTGCGGCTTCGAGGCTCATTTCTCACGTGGTTCCATGGTCGACCAAGACGGGGGAGGAAGTAGAGTAGGAGGAGCAGGTGGAAGGAGGGGAGCGAGGAGTGAGGACGTGGGAGAGACAACAGTCACCCCTCCTCCTCCTCCATATCCGCCTCCACATCCACGCACCGATCGTCATCTTGTCACAAACACATGCCTGGAAGTGGCATGAGCCGTTTACCAAGCCGCGTTCGAATCGCATGCAAAATACGCATGAAGCCCACTGTTTAACCTGCACTAACCCCCGTTTCGCACTGGAACTGGCATGAAGACCCCCTTTTCGTACCCCTTTCGTACCCCTTTCGTACCTGCTTCCCTCCGAATGAGGGCGGCACCGCAGCCCATACACTTCAATGTGCCAGCACTCTTCTGGAGCCTGGCCCTGGGGTGACCAGAGGTGGGAGAGCGACAGCAACAAGGCAACAGGGAGTGGAACACTCATTAAGGCCTAATGCTTGAGGGATTCCTAAAGCGGACTGGGGGAGGGGGGATTTATCCAGCAACTTCTCGTGTCATGTCCGCTACCACACTGAGCTGTGGGACAATCATAGCACTGGACTGCTCTGATTCCTGGGTTTGAGAACTCTCTCTCGAGTACCGTCTGGTAAGAGGCATTGCCAGCTTGCCAAGGTCTGAACCAAAAAAAAAGGATAATTTGTCCAGGAACTTTTCGTAGCGGAAATAATTTCGTTGAACATTTTCATGCGAAAACCTTCCTCTTCAAGGAAAATGGTGGATTTTGGGGGCTTCAGATTTCATGCATCTTCGAAAGAAACGGATGGCTCAGGGACATCAGGGATTGAAAGGCTCGCTGACCTGCGACAGGACGGAGGCTGTGACCGACTGGAGGTCTGTATTTCTGTCTTTTGCGAATGCTACACGGTGTGTTCTCCAACACACTTCCACACTGTTTGCCTCGCAGGCAAGCATGTGCAGCCGCAGCATGCCGCAGCATGCCGCAGCACCCGTTTTTTGGAGCTGCACATAGGGGTTTGGAAGCATGCCGCAGCATGCCGCGGCATGCCGCAGCATCCAATTTTTTGAGTTCATGTGTCTGGCTGCCTGTTCCTGCTCTGTTTGCACGAGAGACATTCTGCCTGCCCCATGCCTCCCCAGTTTGTTTTTATTTGTCTTGTCATGAGTCAGTCATCTGCACCAACAACATCCAGTCAACAGTCAACACCAAGCACACCATTGCTGTTTTCTTTGTCCGACGACCATGCTCTGCTTGCCATGTCGAGCGAACGTTCAGTTTGATGGGCCACATCCAGACAAAGGATCATTTGCATATGGGCAACAACACTTTGCGCCATTTGGCTATGATGTATGTCAACAAACCCACTACAGACGATCCGGATGGTGAAAGTGATGAATTCGGCCCAACAGTGTTGTGCATGTTGTCTCTTGTTTGTGAGTTCAATTTCCCACAGATGCGTAGGTACCCACATGTGCAGGTAGAAGCATGCCGCAGCATGCCGCAGCACAAGAAATTTTTCCAAGGGACCGCACATGCTTGCTCGCAGGTGACAATTTGATTTTGTTGCCATGTTCTGCTGGCAAGTGTTCCGTACAGCAGATTTGTTCCATGGTGCAACCCAGTCTGATCTTTGGTATTTGTTGAGTGGCGCAATTTTCCCCGCCCAAAATTTTTGCCCAGTGAAATAATCCCGGTACAAACCCCCCCCCCCCTCGGTACCACCCCCCCCCCATGCCAATGGACCTCCCATGCCAATGGCCCTCCCCTCTCGAAAGAAGAAACATGGCCCCCCTTGCTAATGCCCCCCCCCTCTTGAAAGAAGAAACATGCCCCCCCCCCTGAGTTTTTTTCACCAAATTGCACACAAATTGCCCTTTTTTGCCTAGTTTCTTGAGTGTGCAATGGCATGTGCTGGGCACCATCCTTGGTGTCATGTGTTTGTTTTTTCAATGTAGATGTAGTTTTCTCAATGTTCCAAGTCCCGTATGGAGCAGCCTGAGATTGTCTGGTCTTGCCTCGATTGCAACTCGGCCATGTTGGCAAGAGCCTATGTGCACAATTGCATGTTTCAGGGGAACCAGGGTCTCGAGTTTGAGGAAGGGACTACATGATGACAGCTGGAGCAAATGTCTCACTCCTGCCCCCCAGCCCCGCTTTCTTTTGTTGCCTTTCACACCCATGCCTGACGGTGTGATGCACCAACTGCACCCCTTTCGAACTAATGGCTGAAAGCGTCTATGGCAGGGATATTCAGTCTATCAGAGCGGACCATTGATCCCCCAGTAAGTACATGTGTAGACAGGCAAGCAGTGTGTTCTGGTTGCTGAGTGGGGACCTCTTTTCAGACGCAGAGTGGTCCAGCCATGTTGTTACTGCTCATTTCTTCTGCAGTGCATTGTGCCACCCAGCTGCCCCTGCTTTGCTGCAGTGTTTGACAGCCATAGTAATCAACTCCTGGGAGCTTTGCAACGCAGCGTGATCCAGCCAGGTTCACAGTGCTGAAATTTTTTCAAGCAGGCCTGGGGCCACAGATTTCAGCATGTTTTGCTCCGGTCAAAGTGCCGTGATTCATTCCGTTGGTCAGCCTATTGCAGTTGCATGGGATTCATGTCTATTTGAAAACATCAGTGTTGCGCACATGAAGTACCCTCACCCCCCCGTCTCGTTCCCCAGCCCTTGTCGTTCCCCGGGGGGGGGTTGGGGGACCGTCACTTGGTCAACCCAAAATTTTTCGTTGCGGCTCATTGTGTTGTTGTGTGGGTGGCTGTGTTGTGGGGCACTACCACTTGCATCCCTTGCATTCATGGCAGGACATTTTGCTCACTTTTGCTGAAATGGAACTTGATAGCACAACCATGTTTCCCCCTGGGACAAGTGTGATGTTCATCCGCTCCACGGGGGAACCTGTTTTGGCGCAGGTCGTTGGACATTCAGAGCACGGTGATGCATATCGCCACATCTCTTATGATCGTGCCTGCAAATGTGCGTGTACGGTGGGGGTGTGGTCCCCCAGGGGGGGGTGGGGGACCGTCACTTGGTGACCATCCCCCAGGGGGTGGTGGGGGACCGTCTTCCCTGGGGTGGGGAACGACACGGGGGGTGAGGGTATATGGTGCTGAAACTTTTTGAAGCAGGCCTGGGGTCATCAGTTTCAACCATCATTTTTTCTGGAGTTGCAGTTGCGCGTTTTCTTCGTGTTTGCTACTGTGTGCTTGTATGTGTGAAGAAGGAAAGGCATGGGAAACAAATGTTGAGCACCACAACAACAATGGTGTAAAAGCATAAAGATATTGCAAAAGGTGGCCAGCATGAGCTCCACAGCCACCTCAAAGATGCAAGAGGTACCAAGCATTGGTCCCCACCACGCTTACACCGATGGCGCAAGCTAGAAAATGTGTACACAAATAATTTTTTGGAGTTTTGATGAGAATTCGCGCCCATGGCCCCCCGTGCGCGTGTCAATGGACCCCCCCCCTTTGAAAGAAGAAACATGACCCCCTTTGCAAATGGCCCCCCCCTCTCGAAAGAAGAAACACGGCCCGGGCCATTGACATTGGGGGGGGGGGGGGGTGGTAGTCTCAACAAAGGTGGAAGGAGGCCGACAGTCGGAAATCGCTTCAGGATGGTGGAGAAAGGACACAGATTATTACAACAGGCGGCAGTAAATAAGCAGTGGTGGGTTTAGTAGGAAATGTGGATGGGCATGGGAAGCCGGACGATTGCTTAGCATTAATGTTAGTGACTGGGTGCGGATGCAGAAGAACTTGAGGAAGCAGGTGGTGCGCACTCCTAGGGAAACCCAGTGAAGCGGAAACTAGTGGACGGAAGGAGGCTGGGGATGTTACCTGATCGGAAACCTTAGCTAAGTTAGGGTCTTACAGATGTAATGAAACCGAAACTAGAGTATTCAATAAGGTCAAGCTAAGGATCTAGGGCTGCAGAGAGGCACGCATGATTGCATCTGGCCTGCAGCAGGAAGTGCATTGCAAGTGCTTGTGATGTTCATAGCAATTTCATGTTTCCTATTTTGTTGATTTGTGCTTTTGTTTGTCACACTTGTGGTGTTGAGTTCTGCTAAGTGATGTCTGCCAAATTTGCGCAATGTTATTTTGCTCACATGGAATGTCTACTGTCAAGTTGAGTTTTGGTTCTTGATGTGAAGGGTTCTTCTTTTGTTCTTCGTGTGAAAGGTTCTTCTTGTGTTCTTCATGTGAAGGGTTCTTCTTGTGTTTCCAAAATCACCTCGAAGAGAAGTTGTTGGGTCAAGTGCAGCCATGAGTGCTTTAGACCCCTCTTTTTGAAGTTGTTCGCATCGAATACCTGTACGTATGATATTCCCAATTCTCTAATAATCCCGGGGGGGGGGGGGGGGCGACTCCGCGGGTCCTAGGATGCCAACTAGCCCCCCCCCTCGGGGCCTTCGGCCAACAGTTAGTTGCCAAAGGTGTTGCCCTCAGGCGTCCATGGCGCCCCGATGCTCCATGAACACCAAAGGTGCCCTAAGGAAAATTTTGTCCACTTTGCACCCCAACACTATCCTTAAACCCAACCTTGACTCTAACGCCCTCCCCAAACCCTCAACCGACTCCTATCCCTACACCTAACCAGGATTGAATATTGGGACCGAGCTGGTGGGGGAAGGAACATCGTCTACTTCAGCGACAAATGAGGTACGCACTAGGAAGTGGATGAGCCACTTGTTTGTGCACCCCAAATAGTCCAAAAGTATCTTTGGAAAAACACATTTTTGATCCATTTTTGACTGATCGCTGGTCCCAAAGCAGCCCATTTTTAAGGCATTTTGTGACTCTAGAGGGGCCGAAATGGCTTGCAATGGGCTCAGAAAGGGCTCATTTCACTTGTTTTTGCACCCCAAATGGTCTAGGATCATTTTTGGAAAAACACATTTTTTGCCCATTTTTGACCTATTTTTGGTCCCAAAACTGCCCATTTTCAAGGCATTTGGTGGCTTTGGAGGGGCCAAAGTGGCTTGCAATGGGCTCAAAATGTGCTCATTTCACTTGTTTAGGCACCCCAAATGGTCTGGGATCAATTTTGGAAAAACACATTTTTGACCCATTTTTGAGCCATTTTTGGTCCCAAAACGCCCATTTTCAAGGCATTTTGGGATTTTCAGAGGGCCAAAATGGCCACCACGGGCTCAAAATGTGCCAAAGACACTTGTTTTGGCATTCCATGTGGTCCCGGATCAATTTTGAAAAAAGTCTTTTTTTCGCACCCGGTGGACCTTGTTGACCCAGTTTGGCACCCAGCTCTTTGGGCTACCACTTGCAGCTTGCCACAGCCCACTGGGCCTAGGTACGGGGGTCTAGGTGTCCGTTGGGGCAATTTTGAGGCGTGGAAACCACCAAAACTGGGTGGTTAGGCACCCTCAAAATCGTGCTTTGAGCCACGTAGCCCAAGATATGGTCTGTTTTTGGTTTGGGGCCGTCGGCGGCCATGTGCACAAATTTTGGGGCTTTTGGGGGCCTTTTGGGGGCAATCTAGGGACATTTGTGGAGGGCCCTAAAGGCACGGGGAAGTCGGCTGCATGTGTAGAGTAGCCACTATTTCCCTTCATTTGGCCGTTTTTAGCAGGTTCTAGGGTGGTTTTGGGTGGAAAAAGGCTGATTTTGGCCCCAAATTGCAGATTTTGAAATGGAGGTCCGGCACCCGCGACGCTTGTTCTCGGCCGCCACCGTTTCTCGCTCATACTTTGTGTGGTTGTCCCTCACACCCATAGGTAGCATCCACCAAAATTTTGGCGGAATCCAAAGCACCACCATGGAGCTGTGATTTTTGCCCATTTCGCGCGTGCTTGCTGCTGCTTGCTTGCTGCTTGTTGCTTGTTGCTTGCTGCTTGCTGCTTGCCAAACCTTTTAGGTCCATCACCACGAGGCCCACTTTCAAGGCTTTTTGGACTTCTGAGGGGCCAAAATGCCCCAAAATGGGCTCAAAATGGGCTCATTTCACCCGTTTGTGCACCACCCCAAATGGTCTAGGATGAGGTTTGGAAAAATGCGTTTTTGACCTATTTTTGACCCATTTTTGGTCCCAAAACATCCCATTTTCAAGGCATTTTGGGGTTTTCGGAGGACCAAAATGGGCCACCACAAGTTCAAAACGGTCCAAAAACACTTGTTTTAGCGTCACACATGGTCTAGGATCATTTTTTGAGAAAAGTCATCTTTTTGCCCCTACTGGACCCTGATGACCCATTTGGGCAC
>OZ038388.1:64426230-64503051 GCA_964036045.1 Eutreptiella sp. 'Long Island Sound 2002' | reverse complement strand
GGGAAGTCAAGCCGCACGTGGAGTGTACCCACCGTTTCCCTTCATTTGGCCGTTTTGAATGTGTTCCAGGGCTTTTTTGGCCCAAAAATGGCTGTTTTTGGCCCTAAACTGCAGTTTTTGAAACTGAGGTCCACCACTTGCGAATCCCGTTCCCGGCCGCCACCGTGGAGTTTTTTGCTCAAACTTTGTGTGATTGCACTTCACACCCATAGGTATCATCCACCAAAATTTCACCCGAATCCAAAGCACCACGACGGAGTTCTGATTTTTACCCATTTCGCGCGTGTTGCTGCTTGCTTGCTGCTTGCTTGCTGCTTGCTGCTTGCTTGCTTGCTTGCTTGCTTGCTGCTGCTGAACCTGGTAGGTCCAACCTAGACACTAAAAAGGGTTATAAAACCAAGACTGGTTCCACCAGCTCGGTGACCCTAGCCCTAACCCAAGCCCTGGCTCTCACCCTAGGCTAGGGTCAGAGTGAGTGTTGGCGTCAAAAATGGAGAGCAATGATGTGGCAAAAGCAGCCATGAACGAAATTTGGGGGATCTTGTTCAGCCCAATCAACATGGCTGGCATGGCCAAACTAGCTGGCTGCAAAGGTTAGGGTTAGGTTTATGGTGATGGTATGGTTAGAAGGAGGGCAAGGGGAGGTAAGGGGAGCCTGCCCCCCCCCCCCCCCCAACACCCCAAATCGCCCCACCTGGATCCCCCCCCACCACCCCAAATCGCCCCACCTGGAACCCCCCCCCCCCAACCGACCCTCCCAGAGTGCCCCCCCCCAAGCCCCTCCTAGACCCCCCCCCATTTGCCCCTCCTTGAACCCCCCCTCCCATGCCTCCGGCCAACAATTGGTTGGGGGGGTAGTTGGCGTCCAGAACCGAGGGGTCCCCCCCCCCCCCCCCCCGGGCTAATAATCCCTAACTCTTTGTAGAATCATCATTTTGGGAGACAAATTCTTCCCTAATGAATTTTTCAATTTTGACGCCTCCAGCCCCCCGTACCTGGGTACCGCTTTTGGGGGGGGTGAGGGGTGGTGGGGGTCCAAAACTTGGTTGGCCTGTGGTGGCCACTGTGTGTCGATCGAGACCCAGATCCTGAAGAAGGTTTTTCTTCTATATGGACTACCTAGCCAATGACGGGGGTCCCGGTGCCATCTCCGGGTTTCCAAGATTAGCCCCCCGATGGGGCCCCACAGTTGAGGACTGCGTGGTTGAGCGTTTTCCAGCCGGCATGGGCTGGCTGAGAAATCTCAATTTCTGGGTGACCTCTGAAAACCCTGGGGGACCCTTGGGCTGGTTGTTGGGTGATCATGTGGTGACGATGGGTGCCGAAATGAACCCATGCAGAGCCATGTAGCACCAATTAGGCCCTCCTGGTGGTGCTTACTGGCCCCAGAAGCGCCGTTTTGGGCCTGTTTGCACCGTGCTCAGCAAAATGTGGCCGGCCTACAGTCTGTGACCTCCCCACAGCGGCTTCAGCCTCAATATCACTCTCTTCAAGGTACCTTGCCAACAAGGGAGCAGATTTACTAAAGGTCTTTTATGCCTGCGGCAGGCAGCACAAGATACTGGGGGGCTCCCCTATGGCGTCTGCGATGCTCCCAAGGCAGGCCTTTGGAATAAATCGGCTAGGGTGTGATTCCCCACCACATTTTGCACATTGAATCAGGGCCATGATGCAAAGGCATGGCGTCAACAGATCAATGTGCACACTGCTTCGTGTGCACATTGATCCCTAACCATTATGGTGAACAAACCTGAGTAACCCCTGAGTAACCCGCCCCTAATGGCTGTTGAATGGTAGTTTTTCTTCCTATTGTAGGTTTTTGCCTTTTTCGGTTGTGAGAGAATAATTCCCAGCCTGCGCCATGCAAGTGTACCTCGATTATTTGGGGTCATAGTTACCCACAATCATGATTGCACCTACCGGCGGAGTACCAAAGTAGGCCAATACAGCATCACATCTCAAATCCAGCAAAAGACAGTGCCACACCTGAACAATGGGACGATCAAGAACGTGCCACTATGGTCAGATCACGCCCGGGGGATGCCCTCAACCTCAACCTCAATATCTGGCTGTTCCTAAGGCTAGTTGTATGCCCTGCCTCTCAACATGAATGCGAGCCTCAAAAGCCCGTTGCTGCCCGAATCCCCCTCCTCCCCCCAAAGCCCCCTCACCATCGAAGTGTACGGGCTGCACTACAGCGCCGTCGGCAAGGGTGGCCGACCGATCCCGATCCTGAACGGCATTGACTTCGTGGCGCACCCGGGCGAACTGGTGGCGGTGATGGGCCCCAACGGGGGCGGCAAAACCACGCTGCTGAGCGTGCTCTGTGGCCGCATCGCCAAGGGCGTGGAGGGCACCTTGTTCCTGAATGCAACGCGGCAGGTGTGTCCGCAGAGCCTCCGGCCCCAACCCAGTCTTTCTTTCCGACTCCGCCAATCCATTGCCGTCAAGTGAGCATACCTGTTACTGACGTGGCCCACTCACAGTGACCTTCGTTTCGCCCTGCCGCATGTGATTTGCGCCACGCGGTGCAACTTGGCCATTGCAACTATGAACCAGGGAGGGGGGGGTCCCAGCACACCAACTACTGGGCTCCGCGAACGCGGAAACGACACCAGCAAGAGCACCGGCCGCAGCGGCCGACAGAAAGCAGCGACCCGACACAACATGCGAAGGGAAGAACGGGTGACTGTCCAGGGCCCCGTAAAGAGACCGCAACCCGACGGAGTGTCACACAGGGGGCGTGCGGCTTGATGCGCTGTCCCCTCGAACAATACCCACCCCCGCCATCACCACCACTGCCAGCCCCCCCTCCCCCCCCCACCCGGTTCCAATTGCCTTGCCCCAACCCTTTTGCCTGTGCCCTTGGCTGGTAATCTGAGTGCCCCGTACCCCCGCACGCTTTTCTTGCAGCGCCCATGGGTTGGCGCATGAGGTATATGCGGGTCTGGAACCGGGACCTCTTTGCAGTCGCTGCATGTCTAGTGTTTGGTTTGTCATCTGAACGAGTCTCTCGGTTTTCCTCTGGTGGCACTGCCACAGCATCATACCAGGGTGTGTGGTGTTGGCATGTGCCGGAGACGCCACAATCCACAGGCCCCCACGTGGCGTGGAGACTCTACCCCAAAGGCATTCCCATACCCCAACACCAACGCCAACCGCATTCCCAACCGCCAGAAACCGCCTCCTCCAACCGCTTTCACATCCCCTGTGACCGCACTGCAAGCGATGTGGGACTGCCCCGATGGCGCCCCTCCCCTTCAAGCAAAGCCCTGCCTGACCAGGGGCGTGGTGACCATCGCGCGGGGATTATTGGCGTGCAAGTCCTCGGGCGCGACAGAGGCATGTGAGCGGTGGAGGGCACATGTGACCTTGGCCTCCTGAGGGAGACCGTCACCATGCGGGGCTGACATCCTTCGCCGTCGTATGCACAAAGTGCGGTGGTGTGCTTTTTGACAGCACAAAGCACATACATCGCCCTCATCCCCACCACCGTATTGCATGGCAGCGTTGATTGCCTCCACAACAGTCCACACACGAGAGGGAACATGTTCCCCTAGTCCGTAAAGGGTGGGTGGGGGTGGGGGTGGGGGTGGGGGTGGGGGGGGGGGGCGTAACGAACCTACGGTCTAATGGTGCGGAGCAAGGGCTGGGACGTGGGGGGGGGGCGTCAATTGCTGTTTCCCGTCTCTGGTCAGTTTTCCCATCGCCTAACCGCTTTTCCATCGCAACCGTTTTCCCATCGCAACGAGTCGTCCATTGCGATCGCTTTTGCCGCTTTTGCTGTTGAGACGGCCCTCCCTTCCGCTCTCCAATGCCGGCACACGGTCGCTGCTTTCACGCTTCCGTAACCCCCTTTTCTCACCGTTTCCCCGGAAGCGGCCTTCCCACGCCGAAACGCACGCCTCCCCGTGCCCCTGTCCCACTCTACGCACTTCTCCCACAGCCGTTCTCAAGCCTGCGCCGCGCCGCCAACTTTATACCCACGACAGACATCCTTCTGCCCGCGCTGACCCCTAAAGAAATGCTGATGTACGCCGCCCAACTGCGCCTCGAGGGCTCCCGCCGACAGGCCCGGGAGCGCGTCGCGGAAATTCTGGAACACTTGGGCCTCACGCACTTCGCCAACACAAAGTCGCGGCATTTGTCGTATGGACAGCGCCGTCGCGCCTCCATCGCGTTGGAGCTCGTGACACACCCTCGGGCCCTGTTCGTGGACGAGTGCACGACGGGCCTCGACTCAAAGAGCGCGCGCGACGTTGTGGACGTGTTACAGGTCTGACCAACCCCTTCCGGCCCCCGCTAATGGCTGCCGCCCCCGTTTTTCGCCTGCCATCGCGCCAGGCCGGCCATCGAGCCCTTTCCAGCCAAGCACAGGAGGTCAAAGGCCACAATTCACTTCCCCCGCCGAATGCTACGGGGGTGTCTGCTCTTGGGGCCAGCCCAGGTCGCGCACACAACCAGCGGTGCACTGTTCGCCAGCGGTACACTGTCGCTGTGGGCACAAGCGGGTGCAAAGGGAGGGAGGGAGCTCCATGGCCGGGACTTGGGGGGCTGCAGGAGGCATGCCTCTGAGCAGAGACGTCGCATTTGGAGCCGGAAATGGGGCAGTCCAACGGTGCTGGGGAGGCAAATGTGATGGCCGGGGGGGTCGGGGCGGCAAAAAGCAGTCAAAACGGAAAATCAGCACGTGACTTGTTCCTTTATGAAGCGTCTGCCCTTGAAATGTGGTTCGCAGTTTGTAGGCGTCAGCGCGCCCTCCTCGCCCGATACGGGAAAATGGATGAGGGATCGACAGTCGGCCGCGAGGGGCAGGGGAGAGGGAAAGCAGCCACTGGAGGCACGTGCAACACATGGGCCATTGGCTCATCAGTGGCCTTACAAATAGTAAGTGTCTCTAGGGAACAAAGGGACTGTGGTGAAGGTCTTCGGCCCCCGAGGACATGGGGAAAATGGGACTGTGAAAAACGGGTATGTCGCATTTTTCTGCCATTTCCCCCAATTTCCCTCCCACTCTGGAAGTGTTTCCTGCATTTTCCATCCCAATCTGGTGTTGATCCCCCATTTCCCCCCCTTTCCCCCCCTTTCCCCCCATCCCCATCCCCCGACATTTTCCCCCATTTCCCCCATTTGTCCCGTTTTTCCAGACTCCAACACAATCACACCTGTACCAAAGAATAGTTGGAATGTCTGAACCCAAAAATCAACAATCAAAGATCACAAGACCAAATTGTCAACATGTCAATTGAACACGACGAGTAGACGATAATGGTCGCAAACCGGCCCAGAGAAATGCGCTTTTGCTCCTGGTTTGGTGAGCTGGTGACTCTGTATTCGAATGAATCGCCAAACAGCACAACTGAATGTGACCCCAGACGTCGGGGGCGAGGACAGCAACGTACGGGTACTGGCCCTCGTACCACACCCCTCGCCTTCCCCCCCCCCCCGCCCCCACTCGCTCAGGGCGTCGCCGCCTCGGGGCTGCCGGTGGTCTGCGTCCTGCACCAGCCCAACTTCGACCTGCTCCAGCGCTTCCATCGGCTGCTGCTCGTGTGCCGCGGCGCCATCGCCTTCGCCGGCCCCGTCGGGGACAGCGTGCGGCACTTCGCCGCGCTTGGCCACGTCTGCCCGACCTACTGCAACCCGGCGGACTTCTTCACGGAGCTGCTGCAGTCCCCCGCCGCCCAGGCCCTCGGGACGCGGTGGGCCGAGCAGCAGAAGGCGGCCGCGCGTCCGCACGAGGGGCCCAACGGCGGCCCGGACCCGCCGCCTCCACCGCTGCGCTATCCGACGTCCCTGTGCTCACAGGTCTGTGCACCGCGCGCTGCTCCAGGGCTGGGCTGTCCGTGAGGGTCCAGTTTTTTTTTGTATTCTAACCGATGGCGGTTGGGAGGTAACCGATGGCGGTTGGTGGTTAATTGACGGCGTTCGGCGGTTTACCGACGGCGAATTGTGGATAACGGGATAGTGCTAACGCAGGTTGATCTGCGCCGATCGGCGCACTCGGCGCATTGCAATTTCAGTAACAATGAGTGTCTACAACATTTAGACAGTGTTTACCATTGACATGGGCCCCATGTCCCTGAGGGAGGCACCGGCGAGGAGCACCAGGTGCACCTCCACCATTTCTGATCCGAGGACACGTCGTGTTCACTTCCCACGATGCTCTTCGCTCTCGTACTGGGTTCGCCCTCGTTGCCCCAACAAATGCGTGCATACCGGGTCCAGTGTTTCCTCCAGTCAACCACCAGCCCGGCGGTCTTGGACAGGCGAAGGAAACAAAAAGAATGGGGGCCCAATGTTTGGTCGTGCCTTTGCAGATGCCTTACTTCTCATCCAAAGTGCACACCCTCCCGGGCAGGGTCGTCCGTAAGGGGGGGAGGGGGGTGTGGACAGCAAAAACAGTCAAACGACCCCGGCAACAACCAGCACATCCTCAATACGCCAATTATTGGGCGCCGCTGACACGCAAACGGCACACCATGCCACATTCAGCACAGTCCCGACACGCCAACTACTGGGCTCCGCGAACGCGGAAACGACACCAGCAAGAGCACCGGCCGCAGCGGCCGACAGAAAGTAGCGACCCGACGCAACATGCGAAGGGAAGAACGGGTGACCGTCCAGGGCCCCGTAAAGGAGCAACAACCAGACGGAATGTCACACAGGGGGGGGGGGGGGATTCCTATGTCACAGTGGAAATATGGAATGCTCACGGTTACCCAAGTCGCGCGCTCACTCGGGTTGAGTATGATACACCCACGCAGTCTGTGGACACTGTCTGCCTCATGCGTACGAATCGCCCCATCATCGCAAGGCAGATGACGCGCGGCGGCGGGAGTTCCGGCGCGGATACCCCTCGAATGGCACGTGGTGCGGGGCGGACTCCTCCCCACAATTCACTTCCCCCGCCGAATGCTACGGGGGTGTCTGCTCGTGGGGCAGCCACGTTGCGCACACAACCAGCGGTGCACTGTCGCTGTGGGCACAAGCGGGTGCAGAGGGAGGGAGGGAGCTCCATGGCCGGGACTTGGGGGGCTGCAGGAGGCATGCCTCTGAGCAGAGACGTCGCCTGCCTGTCTCTTGTGCCAATTGGAGCATTTGGAGCCGGAAATGGGGCAGTCCAACGGTGCTGGGGAGGCAAATGCGATGGCCGGGGTGGCCGGGGCGGCAAAAAGCAGTCAAAACGGAACCCAAACTCAGCACGTGACTTCTTCCTTTATGAAGCGTCTGCCCTTGAAATGTGGTTCGCAGTTTGTAAGCGTCAGTGCGCCCGATACGCCCGATACGGGGGGATGGATGAGGGATCGACAGTCGGCCGCGCGGGGCAGGGGAGAGGGAAAGCAGCCGCTGGAGGCACGTGCAACACATGGGCCATTGGCTCACCCCCCCCCGAGGCTTGTTGGCTGCAGCCTGTCGTTCATGGAAAGGGCCTCGTGCAGGGATGGGCGGGCTTTCGTCTCCCAAAAAGGGCTCAATTGACGGGCTCCCCAAATCCGACCCAGACTGACCCCTGGGCCCGGAGGTGACCCGAACCCAAAAGTCGGCAAAAAATGAAAATGGGACTTCGGGAATCAGCGCAGTGAAGGGGATTCAGGAAATTCATCATTTGCAATTTCTTTAGTGGGAAAAACCTGACCATTTTCAGGCTCAAAAATTTTTCGTCGCCTTCAGCGCCAGAGTTCATAGTAACTGATTAACGGTCCTGTCCATTGAGCCCTTTTCCGGACCGCCCCCCCGCAGTTTTCGGGGGCTCTATCGACCCCCAGCCCCGGAAGTGAAACCCCGACTTCCCCAGCTACGCTTTGGCGGCGCGTTCAAGCCCGCACAGGATGACGCAATTTTCGCATCGGCCCACTTTTGGTGCGCTTCCTTTGCATCGCACTCGACCCCCAGCCCCCTCTTTATGGTGCGAATGTCGGGCCCAGCCAGGGGAAACGGAGCACGGAGGGCGCTGCCCAAAAGGGCAGGCTGCGCCGCCGAGACTCACAGCACATCGCATTGCTGCCAACGGTCTCCAACTTCATGGGCAATGCGACGCTGCAAGACGCCTGCGGCCCTTTTTGGGTTGTATTTGTGCAAGAAGCGCCTGTGCCCCCACCGCCACCGCCAGCGTCACTATCTACACCAGCAGCCAGCACAGGCACCGCCTTGCACATTGGTCCATCACGTGATACAGCACTACCATAACCGACCCCACTGCCACAACCGCCCGCGAAGGGCGCAGGGGAGCATCCCGCCGCCTGCCACCAGAACCACCACCAGCACCGTGGTACGCGGCCGCAATTGCCAATCCGATTGGTGGTCCTGGAATTCGGGGAGGGTTGACACCACATCCCGGCCTGAGTGGCATCCAAAGGAAATTTTTGTTGGCACAAAGCCCTGCCCATCAGGACTAGGCCACGGCTTACTGGCGACCAAAGGACCTAGACCAAAGGAGGGGGAGGGGTCAGAGGGCAAAAATAACTTTGTGTACTTGAAATCGACGTCCAATGTGGGGCCCCTTTGGTAAATTTTATTTTTTTCTTGAGGAAAATTTTCTGATGCGGATGGAGGGGGTGGGTCAGGCGGAGGAGCCCAGGCTGACGCGGTGAGCCGTGGCCTGATCAGGACCCCACACGATGATGCGGTTTTCGCGCTGTCCCACACGCTGCGCGCTGCCCTTTCATCGACCCCCAGCCCCCTCTCTGTCGGGCAGAGCCAAGGGCAGCGGACCACCGAGGGCGCAGCGCAAAGGGCACGCTGCACCGCCGAGGCCCACAGCGCAACGCGTTGTTGCCGACTGCTCCGCAGACCGCGTGGGGCAGAAGGCAATGGGGCAGGCGCCACATGGGCTTTGGGGGAACACTTGGCCAATTTGTAGCCCGTCTTCCTGCCTCATCCCCCCCCACCCCCCAGACGCTTGGGTGGGCCCTGCCGACATGCGCCCTCACGCACCGCAGGTGTCCGTGCTGTTCCGCCGCACGTGCTGGCACATGATGCAGGACCCGTGGCAGTTCGGCGTGGGGCTGGCCGGCAACGTCGGCGTGTCGGCCCTTTGCGGTCTGGTTTACTTCCAGGTGCCCTCGCCCCCGCCGCTCGGGCACAAGGGGAGGGGGCAGCCCTTGCCTCGCCGTCCCCTGCGTCTTTGGCCCATCCCCCTCGGCCCTGGCGCTATAAAGAGGCGCCTCGGGTGTGTGACGGGCGTATGGAGCTGCTGACGCATCTGCGAACCATCGTCAGGGGGCGGGCGGGGGGGGGGGGTCGAATGCCTTGCTCAGAAATCAGAGGGCCGATTGTCCCTCGTATACTCAGGCGCCGGGGGGCATACTCCCTCGTATAGTCATGCATATGGAGGGGGGTGCCGCGGGGCATTGCTCTCTTGCTTTACAATCGACGCTTTGACAACCGCCCCCCTCCCCCTCCACAGCACCTGGGCCTCACAAACGATTGAATACGATGATTGTTCCTGCATGAGCTACTTCTATTCACGAGTGTGGGATGCCTAAAGCACTCCGCAAAAGGCACTCACCACCAATGCATTGCCGCTGTAAAATATGCCACCGACTCAAAGAATTTGAGGCTAAGTCCCTGATTTTGCTAACCAACCGGCTCTAGGCTACAAATTTACCTCCCGCTTTGATATCCTAAAAACTTGGCCGAGGCAATACCAAAGCGAAGGCAGAGTGAAATGGGGGAGGTGGGCTGCGCTATATACCGCCGGCTGTTTTTTTTTCTGCTGAAATGCCCCGAGGGGGGGGGGGGGGGCTCTCGTCCTGAAACATTTCCGTCCTAAAGCAGCAGAGGGGCATCTTCAGATTGCACACCAAGACACAGCGCATCGCGTGTGCGTGCGTGCGCACGTGTGTTGCAGACTTATTTGTTTTTTGGGACTGGGCTAAGGTTTGGATCCCAAAAAAAGGTTGTGGCAACCGGAGGATCTGAACAGGCGGACCCCCATATGACGGCGTGTGCACACCAACGGGGTGGATAAACAATACAGCAGCTGGGGAACGAGAAATTGCGAGAACGCACCCTCTCGGTTACACCGCAGAACGCAATCATGCTTCTCAGCCACAAGGAATCTGTCCGGACCGATTCCACTGTCACGCATCCCGCAACTATCGGTGCAAAAGCGGGGCGGAGGCACAATACCTCAAAGTGATCGCCGCACCGCACTGCTCATGTTGAGATTAGTGCGTATTGGGGGAGAGGGGGTAGCTCCCCCCCCCCCCCCCGTCTCCGGGACAGCCGACCCTGGAGTAGTCAAACAGGACAAGTCATCCCGGGGCTCCGTTGACACAACCAAAACACGTTCGGGCCCACAGAGGGTCAGAATGAGCAGTGGCGAGAGGCCAATAGGCGCCGCCAAAGGCAAACAATCAGATACCGAGGCCTTGTGCCAACCCCCCCCCCCCACGTGCTGATTTTTTTCTTGGTCACATTTGGACAAGTAATTTTCAAAGGGGTAGTGGATGGGTTCCTTCCCTCGCTCAATTCCAATGCAAGGCTGAATGTGCTCGGTTGTGATGTGTTAGTGTGGGTTGTGTATGCATTGCACAATCCAAGAAAGAATGGCAAGCGTCCGGAAGGCTCCAAGTATCAAATGGATACGAAGAAAATTCGCAGCTTTTGTGGGCTGCTTGGCAAGGAGGAGGGCCACCCCTCTTCCCCACCTCTTTGGGTCCAACACCCTCCTATCCTTCCAATGCAGCACTGCCCCTGTGTGCCCCCTCGGGTCATGACGTCCATCCGGGGCTTTGCAGGTGCCCAATCGGCAGCAGACGGTGCAGGACCGCTTGGCGGCCCTGTTCCTCGCCACCTTCTTCTCCGTCCTCAACGCCCTCATGGGCACTGTCGCCGTCATCCCGCTCGAGTACAAAGTCGTCCGCCACGAGTACGCCAACGGGTACTTCCGGTTGACGGCGTACTACTTGGCCCGCGTCGCCGCGGCGGCCGCGTTCCAGGTGTTCTACGGCGCCGTGTTCGTGCTGATCCACTACCACTTGTGCGGCTTCAACCCCACGACCGAGGCCCTCCTGGGCACCATGGCCGACATCATCCTCCTGGGCTGCATCGGGAATGCCATCGGGATGGGCGTCGGGTGCTGCCTCACCCGCGTCGAGTTCGCCATCAACACCGTGCCTCTGGTCATGCTGCCGCTCATCATCTTCTGCGGGTTCTTTCAGGTGCTTTGCTCGTTCCTCAGGCCTGCGTTTGGGGCAGAGTGGGTAGAGCACCCGGCGATCCCCAGGCCCCCATTGGTCCGGCTGGCGTGGTCGCCGGGGACCCCCTTGCGGCTGGGACGGATGACTGTCATGATCTCTGCTCCCCCCCAGGGCTCGATCCCGGTACCTCCGGGTCCAGTGTCTTGTGGTGTGACAGCTGAGCCACGTGACATCCGCACACACTGAGGGTGCGGTCCATTTTGCTTCTCCACAACGGCGTGTGCGTGGCTGCCACGCTGCACGATTGGTACGAGGTGGTCAAGAAACTCGGCGCCCAGGGCCCAGGGGCCAATGCAGGCCAGTGCGTGCGGGGGAGGGAGGCTCTGAGTTGGTGGGGGGTCTCAAGACTAATTGATACAAAGCCCTGACTGGCCGTTGCAAGGCAGTCAGCGGTCGGCGGTGAGGGGCAGTCAGCGGTCGGCGGTGAGGAACCTTGAGGTTACTGGAGTTGGCTGGAAGCAGTTGTGGTGGAACGTCAGCCCATTCTTCCTACTTCTGGTCACTGCAAGTGCCGCACTCCTGACAACCCGCTGCAGCGTGTCGTCGCGGAGAGCCGAGGAGGCGGGTTTGGGTTGAGATCGGGGGCCGTTTGGGCCCCTTTGCCGAGCGCACGAGGGCAGACACACAAACACGGTCTGCCAAAATGCCCTGAGTTGCCAATCAGAACAGCACACAACCGGAGGGGGGTGGGGGTCCGGTCGCGGTCGTTGCAGGAGGAAGTCGGAGGTGGGCAAATTGTCGAGCAAACTACTTCGGGCAGTCCAACCACTGATCATGGGGATTGGACCGCACGCAAATCGCACCGCTGGGGGGGGGGGGGGGCTTGGGAACAGGGGCTCTGAGGTCAGGGCCTTTGTCACAGGGCAGTCTGAGGACCCACGATGACAATCGGGCTGTGTCCCCCCCCTCCCTGGGGCAGACACTTTTCCCCCAGCCCAATGACGGTCCCACACAACAACGCGAAGCAGAATCGACCACACAGCTCAACCTGCACCCGCAGTACAATCCACACCGCCGCGCCACTACCCGCACCACCAACATATCCCCTACCACAACCAGCACCGCCGCCCGTACGCAACCGCCACCCCAAACCGACACCGTAACGGACGCACCCCCCCCCCCCCCAAACACACAGTACTCCTCTGTATTTCTCTGTCTCCGTTTGTCTCTCAATATTTGCACTATTTCATTGAATTTACAGGTCAGTTGTTGTGACGACCAGGGACGCCTGGTCTGATACCTGTACTGCCTGTTTCTCTGAGGTTTAACCAGGCATGGCATAGAGAATAAAGATGCACTTATGCCATGCTGAGGAGTGCATTACCTCATTCTGCTTTTGCTGCTCTGTTTCTGATTCTCTCTTTAGTACAATATCTCTCTCATAATCTAGGTCTCACACCCCCCCCCCAACACACACAACCCGCACCCCACTTCCCGATCCGCTGCAGAGAGCACGCAACATCCGCTGGTACTTCCGGTGGCTTTACGAGATCTCGTTCTTCCGCTACGGCCTCGAGGTCGCGCTGCTGAACGAGTTTCAGGACCGGAATCTGGAGCGCTGCACCCCCGTGTACCGCCCCCGCGCGGATCAGGAGTTCCTGTTCTGTGACTACGGCCCCGGGGTCCAGTCCGGCAACCGCATTCTGGAGGAGCTGGGCTTTGACTCGGACGTCCGGAAATGTATTGTGGTCCTGCTGCTGTGGCTTGGGCTGAGCATGGCCGCGGGCCTTGCGGCGCTTTGGTTCCGGCTGAGCCGCGGAGAGTAGCGGGCGGGTCACCGGGCTGGTCCTGGCACATTCCGTAGGGACGCCCACAGTTTCTTTTTTCTTTTTTGTTAAGGAACACGCACGCCCTGGGCTGCAGGTGAGAGGCCACCTGCCGGCGGTTACTGGCGAAGCGTTGTCCATTAAACGCGAGCCACTGGCGGTGACCGGCCAAATTTTGTGGCCGCCGGTTCAGCCTCTTTTTAGGCCCCAAGAAGTTTGAGGTTTGAGGTTTGAGGTTTGAGGTTTCGGGTACTAGACGCCTTTCGGCTCCGGGGGGCCACCTGGTTGGGCCGGGTGATATCCTCCCCACCGGGACCTAGTGGGGGGCCCTTCATGACACACCTCCTGCCCGGTGGCCCCAAGGAGGCGGACGCCCGTAGTTTTCCCTTTTCCTGTCGAGAACCGTCCTGGCCGGGACGCGAATAACAGCGCTGCGAAGCCGCTGCCTTTTGTGTTCTGGTGTTGTGTTCTGTGTTTAGCTTAACGAAGCATTCCTCCCGAGGGATGTGGATGTCTGGGACGAGGCTAGACCTTGGCCCTGACTTGTGATGATGGCCCCGCGCGGTGTTGCCGACGTCTGGCCCTGAAACGAAACCGGGCGCGGGGGTTTCTTTAAGAGGCAGGGGTCGGTTTTCTGAGTTTGGGGGAACTCTGCGACGGCCGCTGGTGGTTGAGGCGGTTCGTTGCTGGCTGCCGGCGATTGACCCAGACGGTCCACCGCCGAGCGCGGACAGTTGATGGGTCAAGTGATGACCAGTTGACGGTTGTTGGCAGTTGTCTTTGGGTAGTCCATGATAAGTCGGCAGTTTTTTGTCCACCTGCTGCTTTGTACTGCCCTTTTTCGTTCGGGCCCGTCGGGCCCACTGAAAGAGAGTTGGGCTGCAAAGTAATGGGACACAATCTGGTCTTTTGTGCATTACGGAAAGTCTGGAGCGGCTGAATCCCACTGACCACTGGGTATGGCCCTCAAGCCCCCCCGTCCCCTTCAGTCCGGCAGTGTGCCTTTGAGGCCCCCAGGGCTGGCGAGGCTGTAGCGCTGCACCCCGGGAGTCATCCCTGGTCCGTCCCCAGGGCAGGAAAGCGCTCAGCGCGCCCTGTGGGGGGGCCCCAACTGCCCCGAGCGCATCAGAGCCGTGGGAGTGTGGGATGCAGTGTTCATGGCAGCGCCACCTGTGCCAATGGGCGGTCAAGTCAAGGAGCGCGCATCCCCCCAGTCGTACCCTGTGCCGCCGCTGCCCCCCTGCGAATGCAGTCGTTGGGCGGCCTGGCAGCTTGTCCCTGTGGCCTGGAGGCTGCGATGCCCTGGCCCACATCTCCCTGGGGGGCTCAGCGTAAGGCTCCCAAGCCTCCCCACTGGGTCTGGAGCACTAGGCCACCCAACCCCCCACACACAAGGGGGATGCTAATCCTGCGGCGCCTGCGGCACGCAACTTGGGTAATAAGCGTTCAACAGGGGAAATCGTACCCTTTTTGAACCGTACCTTTGAATGGGGAGCGGTTGTCGCACCATTTTTGTCCGTTTTGAGTATCGGGCCTCGCTGTTGTGCCCGTTTGACCGACTTCCTTCACCCAAAATGGAGGAAAATTAATGCGGTGCCAATTACCCCACAGCTAATCACCCTTCCCCTCCGGCGCCTGCGGCGCGCAGGAAGCATTCCCAAGGTCCCCCCCCTTCCCCCGCACGCGCGCATACACACAAGACGACGGTGTCGCCCGCTCACCAGCGCTGCGGTGAGGTCTGGCGGCCGTCGATAGTCCGCTCGGCCTTGGAACCGGGCAGTCGGGCGGTCCAGCCTTTGGTGGTTGGGCAGGGAAGGACGCCCAGGCCCGAGGGCCTGCTCCTGCGTGAGGCCCTGTCCCAACCCAACCCAACCCCCCCAACAAGTGCCCCCCCCCCCCCCCCCCCCCTGCGGTCCATCGCCCAGACAAAAGGGCTGGAGTGCAGTGACCTGAGGGTTTGACTTGTTGGCTGCGCCGCGGGGCCCGTATGTGGGCGTGTCGGCCTTTTCTGATTGACCATGGCTTAAAGGGCACTCCCGTGAGCCCCCTGCACCCAAGGGCTGTCCTACGCGGGAAACAACCACCGGGGCAAGGCTCTCCTCCCCTTCAAGTCAGCCCTTCTCCAGAGGCCCCCGGAGGGTGTTGTCCCCCCCAAAAGGCTCCAAAGACCGATGCACGCACGCCCACACACGTGGCCATGGGCACCCCACGCCCCCTCACGCTGTCCTGTGTGTCCTCAGGCAGCGCCGACCAATGCCATCGGGCGCTGAGTGTTCCGTGGCATGCCTGATCCATCGGTGTCCCTTCCCGTCGCTGCCGATTGCCGGTGGGTCGCCTCAACCGTCGGTCCATCGACGGAACCCACGCCTTCTGTTTTCGATGAATATTGCCGACCATTAGTCATGAGAGGACGGGGCAATGCAGTTTGTGTATCCCCCCCTCACATTGGGGGAGCGGTGGCGCGCCGGGCGGGCGCGGGGCATCTTTTTGGGCCCAGTCCCCACCCATGACCATTTTGGACTCGGTCCCTGCTTTGCCTTACGGTACCCACACCAAACAATCCACACATTGAGTGGCCCCTTGAGTCGGGGATACGGACTCACAATCCACTCTGGTCCACTTGGGGGGGCTTCTCTTGGGGAGGGTCAATGTGGCGTTGAAGTCGGGATAGTCAACACAAAAGTAGTGCGCCGGGCAAACTCTCCCCCATTATCTGCTGCATCCTGTGACCCCCACGGCGGCCCGAACCTTGAACGATATGGCCCGTGCGTTGGGCATGCGAAACATGCATTTGTGCGCCGGGGGGGGGGGGGTTGAGCCCCCGAACAACGCGAAAAATGGGGGGATCAGGGCGTGACTGATGTCATGTGTTGACTACGGACACCCGCTTGAAGCGGACACAAATTTCTGCGAAAAAGTGTCCCGCATGAAACGCACCCTCCAAATGGTCAGCGCGCTGTGGGATCATTTGGACTCAAAATATGTTGTGTACCCGCCCCCCCCCCTCCCTTTCGGCGGGTCCAAAGGCCTCAGTCAGGGCAGCCCTCCTCAGGGGGTGGGCCGGGGGGTCCGGGAACTGGGCTCGAACGCCCCCCCCCCCCAAACCGCCCTCCACGGCAAACGCATTTTTCCCTTGGCCTTGCGGGTGGAGCCCGTGCCCCTTCTGTTTGGGGTTGTTGGTGGCGGTGCACTGTGCAATGACCTGCCGGTGGTCTGCTGCGGCTTGTGACGCATGTTTACGAGCGGTGCGAGTGGATCCGCGCGTAAGACCAGCCGCATGCACCGCCTCTGTGGCTCTTGGCAGCCTCCAGAACCGTCACCCCCCCTCCCCCCCCGCCGTGTCCGTTCGAGGCAGCCTTTGGGCTGCATGGTCTTGCGTGACTGACAGGGGAGGGCGGGGGCACGACACGGACGCGTCTCAGACGGAGTACGCCATGCGTTTTGAGTGTGCCTGCCCCCAGCCCCGACCCTCGGGCTGGCGCTTGTGCCTGGCGAAGCGCACGGGGCCGCTTGACCGGCCGCGGCTCCGTGCTGCCTCCCGAGGGCAATGCGGGCCCTGGCAGGGCACTGCCCACGGGGTAGGCCCCTGCCTCAGGCCTGTGCTTGCCTTTTTTTTTTTTGGCAAGGGTGCACCCCCCTCCCCCCCCGACCAAAGTGCGGCCCCCAGACCAAAGTACCCCCCCCCCCCCGGGAGGGGGGGGCGGGAGCCAGAGTGGGAAACATGAAATCGGGGGTAGTGGGGGGGGGGACATCTGGTCGGGCCATTGTTGGTACACAAACTTTGGGGCCCCAGACCCCCCCCCCCCCCCCCCCGACACCCCCTTTACGCACAGCCCTGCCCTGCCTCCAAAGCCCGGCGTGGGGCCTATGGGCGCTGGCCGCCGTCATAATGAAGGGCTCACTGGTCCGCTCAGCGACCCTTAACCTCCACTACCCCCGCGCCCTTCCGCAGCCTCCGTGGCACGGGCACGGAAGCAGCCGCCCCGGGGCCGTCGAGGCATCGGAGGTGCGCTGCAGTCGTTGGGCGTGTGCCCCGTTGTCGCATTTCTCGGACCGGCTGCGGCCCCCTGCCTTCGCCTCAGAAGACCGTAAAACGGGGCGTGTCCGGCTCCGCCCTCCGTCACCAAAGGACAGCAACGGGACCAGGCCATTGGGCTTGAGGGTGGGCCGACAGGGGCCCTGGTCGTCGCTGCCTCCCCTGCCGGACCCCACGGCTGCTGGTCAGGTCCAAGGCCCAAGGCACTGTTCCCACGTACCCGACTGACGCGCTGGCGACGCAACGCACCCCCGCCCCACGGCCGAGCAGGTAACGGTAACCCGACACACTTCATGACCGCACTCCACAGCACCAGCCACGGCCTGAGCAGACCGATTGTCGGGCCCTACGCACACACACACACAAACGAACCAACACGCACAGCACTCTGCCCTTCGAGCCTGACTGACACAGTGTGGCCCCCGGTGTGGCCCTGCCTCCAGCCGACCCATTCCGACCACAGCCCAAAGAGGGCGGCGCAATCCGTTCGTTCCGCTCCGAATCCCGAACTTGGGTCTTGCCACGGGACGAGGTCATGTGGCTCAGCCGGATGTCTGACCGGGAGGTCCCGGGAGGTCCCTGGAGGTCCCCAGCCCGATGCCCGATGGGGTACCACCAACGCTGAGCCGTCCCAGGCGGTGGGGTGGTCCTCGGTGCTTCCACGGAAGAGACTCATAACGGTTCGCCGGTGCCCAGAGATCGCCAGGTTTTTCTGCCTTTACTTCTGCCCCCCTCCACCGGAATGCCCCAGGCCACGCTCTTGTCAGTGAAGCGGGCAATCGGCAGTTGAAGGTGGCAGTGGTCGGAGGCACACCTGGTTTACGCCAACCTCCAAAATGGACAGCCAATGCAATGCACACGTGACCAATGCCCATGACACAGCGAGACCTTGATGTACCGGTGGGAGCCCGTGTGTCGCCGCTGTAGTCCAAGGCCAACCCCAGACCCTGCTCATCACCTTGGGGGTGATCAGGGTGGCTTTGGGGCAGAGCTGGGGAAGCTGCGTATCCACGTCACAATAGGCGTAGGACTGTCTGAAAGTAGCCCCCCCCCCCCCTTTGAAATCCCCCCCCTCCCTGCAACCAGCCCCCCCTGGGGGGAGACCGTCACTTCACTGTTTTGCTAGGCAATATCTATTGCGGTGCTTTGTGTTCCTCATCTGTCACACACACGTCCTTGCGTTGCTTTCCCATCACTTCGAATCAGTCACCTGTGTGTATTCTGTGATTTTCTCTCTCCAAAGGCGGTGTACAGGGTGTGTGTCCCTTTTTCAGACGCAAGATGTTTCCTCCCGGTGACCGTGTATGGTACGTATCATGCACACTTGGTGCACATGTGTTGGCCACTATTGTGGGGTCTTTACCAAATGGGCTGCATTTCTGCCACATTCGGTACGCACGCCCTGGAAGTGGACCATGAGAGTGCTCAACTCTCAAGGCCCGAGGCTGTTGTGGTTGCATCACCCAAGTCTCCAGCGTCGCCGGACATTACACCCATGGCTTCGCAACCCCAAACGCCAGCTGTTTGCTTGCATCAGTGGAGGGTACCACAGTTTGCCTTGAAATACCCTTGCAATACCCCACCCCGCAAGCGGGAGACCATCACTTGGCGACCGTCTCCCCCCCCCCGCCCGAGGGGGAGACCGTTGCGCACTATGCGGGGAGATTTCAAGGGGGGGGGGGGGGGCCAAGAGCAGCACACATCTGCTGGGCGGGTTACGGAGCAGACGGAAATGGTGGCCATAGTGTCCACCAGACCACGGCAAAGCTTGGGGCGCATAATTCCATCAGGGCCAAGCCTGGAGCACGCCACCTACATGACACACCGCACAAGAGGGCATCCACGATAGATTGGCACCTTGGCAGTAACCCCAAAGAATGCGGTGGCGGGCCACCGCATCACCACCGTAACGCCTGCCATCAGCACGCCGCTGGTTGTGCGGCCTCCTTTTCCTCTGCAGTCGGCACTGCTTTGGAGATGCTGTCGTTTTTCTTTTGGACCCTTCGGGGCCATTTGGGGGCCCCTTTGAAGGGAGTGGTACCAACATTAGACCTTTAGGGAGGTCCTGGCTGACCCGCATGTGGGATCTGACATGAATTCCGTGCCGAGCTGCGCCGAAACGGCTGTAGTTCACTGGGCGGTTGGAGTCTCTGATCACCTCCATTCCATCTGCTGGGTGCGTTCTGTGTTGCCACTGTGCACCATATATGAATGGATCGGAATCGGTCTTGGCCTGCCCGTTTTATATGAGGGCTCTAACATGTGAGCCCCTTTTCCAGGCCCTCCGCTCTCTCCCATTGCCTTTGGGGAGCACGTGTGTGGTGTTGGCCTGGTAGTTGCTGTGGGAACGGCGCATTTCACACCTCACACTATGCTCCTTCCGCTCGTGCCACGTTGTCCCCAAAATCACGACTTAATGCGCCGCGCGTGTGCTGAGTCATATGCTCCCCCTATTAGTGCTGAAAATTGATATGTGGAGAGTTTACCGTTTCTGGGATACCTTTCCTGGGATGACAGTTTTCATGGGAAGGCATAGCATGGCAAACCAATGACGACCAAACAGTGCCAAAGTGGCAGTTCTTGACTTGTTTTGAAACTCCCAATGCACATGGAAGACCACCAACACCACTGAATCTGAGATAAAAGAAGTCGACCAGCACTGACAATAGAACCGAAAAGACTATTTGGACAGGTGTCACTAAACACACCCATGGCCACTTTTTCCTCTTTTACTGCTGGCGAAATATTCTGATGCACAGGACAAGAACACGACTTTGCCTCACTCCCACACAACCAGTGGCACCTATGCCCCGGTATGCCTTCGATTTGGACTGTCGGATGGAGTCGATGGCGGACCCCCGCTCTGTCCACCTGAAAGCTGCACGCAGCACCTGCGTGGCACAGACACCCTCCCCCTCGATGTTGCTTTTCCTCCGAACTCAGCTCATCTCATAGGGGGAGCCTTAAGCGCAGTGCGCGCGCGTGCAACTATTTGGGCGTCTGGCCGTACTAGAGACCCATACTTTGTGATACTAGGGGCCCCTAGGGGCATCATGGTGACCCCTAGCGTAGGTTTTGACTTCTGATTTTGTTCCCCTTCTTTTGGGGACCCCCGAGAATGCAGGGGTGACGTAGCATTTCCGCCCTCTTTTGGGCCCCAACCTTCCGGTGCTATTGAGGAAACCGGGACAATCTTTGAATCCACGCTTTGTTGCGTGGTGCATCATGGTGACCCTTGGCGTAGGTTTTGACTTCTGATTTTGTTCCCCTTCTTTTGGGGACCCCCGAGAATGCAGGGGTGACGTAGCATTTCCGCCCTCTTTTGGGCCCCAACCTTCCGGTGCTATTGAGGAAACCGGGACAATCTTTGAATCCAGCTGGGGCAGTTTGGGTCACCTAATTCTAAGGGCGTTTCCAAGGGGTGTGCTTGGGGGCTCTTCCGGGGGAACATAGTCTAAAAGTAGCGCGCGGTGCGCGCGCAGTGCAAAGATTCCCCCATAGCACCTTCAAGTTCTCTGGTAAGGTTGCCAAATTGTTTCTTTGAGGTGCACTGCTTAGATGTGAAACATAGTCATCATTATGCTGAGTTGATATTTAGGCTTCGGTGCATTGTACGCTTATCGCTGAAGATAGCGGTGACCTGTTTTTAAATGTGGGTGCCCTCGTGCCATTTGGATAGCAAGGGAGCATGGGTTTGGCAGTGGGTGTGGGATGCATCTCCAGTGCTTGACCGTCTCAGGTGCCTCCCTAGGGAATGCCATGCACGCAGTGCGCACACAGTGCGAAGTTTTGGATGTCGGCAAATACTCGAACCCTATTTTCGGCCCCTTTTCACAAGTTTTTGGTTCCGTACCAGGGTTTTTTTTAGCTTCCTACGCATTTAGGATGTGGCATATTTGAATTGTCAACCAGCAGTCAAGGAAGGTCCGACCCTCCCTCCCCTGTCCGTGCGGAGTTGAACAAGGCCCTCGAACGACCCTAGCCGCGGTGGATGAGACTTATTGTGTCTAACTTGAAAGCCTATGTTAGGCTGAGGGCTGGAGAAGTCGGCGAGGTCCCGCAGCGAGCGGAGTTCAAGGGCATAGTTGTACTTTACAAGGCTGAGTGGCTTGTTCATAACGACAGTTGATTACCAAGTTTGAAGGCAGTTTCGTTGTTCTCATGTGGGCTTTGTTGCTTCGATGTGCTACTAGACAGGGGGCAGGTATTCTTGGGTGAGTATCTCAGCCTTTGCGTGCGCAGTATGCACGCGGTGCGCACGCAGTGCAAGAACTTGGCCCTGCTCTCCCCCATACACCATCCGGCAGTAGTCTCTTGAAGAGCTGCGCACACGGCGCGAGCATCCCCCATGCCACCTCCTGTCTTATCATACTTGGCCTCCCTCCCACAACAGTCACTGTGTTTTGGCCTGCAAATGTGTGTGCTTTTTTATAGTTGGAGGCCAGCTGTTGGTGAATACCTGCAGCGCAAACGAAACATGTGGTCGAGACCAGCATATGTGGTGTACCTTTGTGAGCCTAGCCTGCCATGCACTGCGATCAACCCCCAAAGGGAAGGAAAGAAATAAAAGGGGAAAGACGCAATAGAGCAACAAAGCGTGGATTGCGAGTCCCTAACCCCAACTCAAGGGGCCACACAACAAAGCGTGGATTGCGAGTCCCTAACCCCAACTCAAGGGGCCACACAACAAAGCGTGGATTGCGAGTCCCTAACCCCAACTCAAGGGGCCACACAACAAAGCGTGGATTGCAAGTCCCCAACCCCAACTCAAGGGGCCACGCGCCAAACAAAAGGGGACAAAATCAGAAGTGGCTACCTCACCCATGCCTTCTCGGGGGTAACAAGTAAAATACATCCCAAATGCACAAGAAGCGTGGAAAACCCCGTTATGGAACAACAAACTTGTGGAAAAGGGCCAAAACTAGGATTTGAGTATTTGCCAACATACAAAACTTTGCACTGTGGGCGCACTGCGGGCAAGGCATTCCCAAAGAGGAAGATTGCGACAAATTGGCACTCCTTCTAATTAAGCAGCTAAAGAATTTCTCCACCGTGACTCCCAATGTCATCAACATATGGAGGGGGTGTGCCTCTAGACTCATTTCCGTCCGAAGGAGCCCAATGCTTCGGTGTGGCAGAAGGTTCTGGGTCCAGAATTTCACTTTGGAAGTCAGTCTGATGAGCAAATAGGACAGGAAGCGTTGGAAGAGGAGGGGGCACGCATGTCGATTTAAGATACTTCTTCATTTGCTTGCTACTGTTGACACATTTTGCCTCCCCGTATGGGAGTAAGCGAGTGTGCGTGGCTGGGTGGCATGAGCAGTGGGTGTTCGCATTGGTGCGCGGGGGCATAGCATACACGTGTATGTGCATGCATAGGGTGCTGTGTGCGCCTGTGCACGCGCGTGTGTGGACACTGATGGAACGTGCTGGCCGGTGTGTGGGCTTACTGGTCACGCTAGTTGTGTATGTGGGCTTGGGCCCTGCCTTGAGGCAGCTGCTATACTGACTGTTTTGAGCTGACCACCATACCGGTGGTCCTCTTTGATGCCATAAAGGAATGCCGTGCACGCAATGCACACGCAATGCACACGCACTGCGTGCGCAGTGCAAAGTTTTGTATGTCGGCAAATACTCGAACCCTAGTTTTGGCCCCTTGGGGGAGCACTTGACGCGGCACGCGCGTGGCGCCTGCGCAGCGCGGAGATTCGGCCTTGTGGCCCACCCAAGCACCCACAGTTCCTACCCCGGGGACCCCTCGTCTAGGGATTTTGGGCTTGATCCGTGATAATCTTGAGTAAGAAATGTTGTTTGTTGCTTTCCATTGAACCTCCGCGCTAGATTGGGCAAGACGAGGCGCGTAAGAAATGTCTCTTGTTGCTCTTTGAAGGTCCCGCCCTCGAAGCTCAGCCCCGGCACGAGGTAGCGCTTGGTGTTGGGCGAAACTTGTCGTTGGGCTGCGATATTGTCGGACCCATCGCTCGTTTCCATGGTGTACATCACTGTTAAGGTCCCATGGGTACAACGGCTATCGCAATATTTTGCGGGGCAATGGGACTACCCTTCACAAATCTATTCACATCTTGTTGTACCTCACCCAGTTTTGTATTCGGCGCCAGCTTCACTACCCCTTGTGTGGCCCTTGGCCCCATGTGCCCCCTCATGTGGTGGTTGTTATCTTGTTGGCTTTGCTGCTTTGTTGTGCTAGCAGACAGGTTAGGTGATCTTGGGTGAGTTTCCCGGCAGGTGCACGCAGTGCCCACGCAGTGCGCACACAGTGCAACAACTTGGCCTCATGCAACCTCCCAACCGTTTCGGAAGCCCGTTTTTGCCGTCTTTGCCGATGTCTTCGGATCCCGATGCTGCCTCATGGGAGGGGCCCAACCGTAGGTCCCGACTCCCCCGCATCCCCTCCACAGCCCACACAATGTTGGTTCAGTCAGCTGGACCCAAAGGTGGCGCCAAAGGTGCCGGATGATTTTTTGCTGACCTTTCTGCTGGCCTCTTTTTCTTTGCTCCCCCAATGTTCCTGTGTGCTCAAACTTGTCATGGTTGCACCCTGCCCCCCTCAGGGAGGGTGCGTGTGTTGGCCCCTCCCTGGGCACCTGGCGCACTGTAGTTCATATTCATGACTTCAGAACTTCGGTGCTGGTGGGGATGGCTCGCCACACTCTTTGTGCTCCTGGTTCAACAGGTATCCTGACCTCCTGCTCTCGTGTTGGGCGTGCCCGATGCATCTGACCTGGGGAAGGGGGGGGGGTAGGTCAAGCTTGCACCTGAAGTGTTCCCGCGGGTCACCAATACTGGGAGCAATGGTTGGCTGCATTCAGTTGTGAACCTCGCAGGTTGAGCAGAGATTGCAGTGGGATCGTGGCCTACCCCTTGTAACCTGGGGACTCCAGACTGCATTGAGATGAACAGCAGGCATGTGCATATTTGGGCGCTGGGAATGCCTTCAGGGAGCTGGACAAAGTACATTGTGGCTGAACTCGAGCGTTTCAGTGACTGAATTTCGGGCCTACCCCTTGTGTCCCTCACAATAGCGAACACCACAGCCACAGAAGCGGCCGAGGGCAAGTCTCTTACAAAACCATTTACGTTATCCTGCCCTTTTTCTGTAAGCAGCGCCCTGTCCAACCTGCACGAGGTGCCGTTTCTTTGCAACCCTGGAATTGACGGGGTTCCCCCCCCCCCTTTTTTTTGCTGAGGTGGACACGTGTGCATCTGTGCTGTTTGGACAAGCCGTTGTCTGCGTGTGTCCCTGGAGCACAGAGACAACAATACACTAGCCTACAATGAGCAAATGGAAAACAGCAGAGGCCACACGGACGGAAACCTGCAAGTGCATTGATGCAGAGCAAACAAGAAAAGAAATATTCATCGGGGACCAACACAGATCATGCCAAACCACAAGGGACCACGGGAGAACTGGATATCCCTTGCAACCGGGGGACTTAAGGGCATAAGGGCAAGGTGTATCAAGCGGCCAGAGTCCACAGCGCCGGCAGCCAGGCCTAAGCCAAGGGAAGCGGCAGCAGTTAAGGAAACGAAGTGGGGGAATGTCAGGATGTCACGGTGTTGGAGCTGTCATCGCCGGAGGCTGAGGGCTGGGTGGTGGCATTTACTGATGGATTGGCAAAGAAGGTGCGGGGTTGGATGCAGGTGTAATACAGGGTGTGGTATGTGAAGGCATCGGATGGGAATCGTGCGGAACCAGTCCCAGAGAGAGAGAGTGACAGCGTCAGCCAGGGGGGACTGCAAGGTGTACCGCATGCTTGGTTGCACCGATGCGTGGGGGATATGGTTGGTGATGCTGCTGGACTCAGAGTATGATATAAGTGTATCAGATAATGGTCGCCAAAGTGAAGTGGCGACAATATGGATGGAGCGCGAGCGGCAGGGATGTGGGACACAGATTTGTGGGAACACTGGTTGGCAGAGCAAGGGCAGCTGAAACACCCCAATATTGAGGCAGCATTTGCGAAACGACAGAGATTTGAAGGACAAGAGATGTGGGAGGATTTGGGATTGGGGTTGATGTGGACACCGGAACGGTGTTCAGGTAGTGCTATGGGCCCGGGCTAGCAGTGCACCGCATCATCCGCATCTGCTGACATGATGGACGAATCCTCCAATGAAAACAAAGCCGGCTCACTGTTTGGTGAGGATGTGAACACAGTGCACAATGGCGCACACTGGTAAGGGGCTGGTAAGGGACAATGAAGGCCTGGGGTACAGCACAGGCGGGCACTGGAGGCCCTACCCAAAGCGGTCAGTGCAGTATCCGTGCTCACCACACAACCATTTGCAACCATCGCGGTTCATGCAACAGCTGTGGCTGTCCTCTTGTTGAATGGCCGTTGTGCACAGTCCAGGACATGATGCAAGAGGTCGAGGCCGATCCACCAGACCACAGGGCAGTCTGCTTTGGGCAAGCAATCTGCTTTGTTGGTCCTGAGACTGGTGAGGCTTGCCAGAGGTCATCACACTCAGTGCAGCTCATGGGCCTTGAGGGAGGGGTGGGGGGGTTTGGGTTGAGTTGGGACTCGGCTTGCTCCAAGGGCAGGTCCCACGGCCTGTCCTTACCTCTCTGGCACGACTGGTTGCCGACCTCCGGTTGTCTGGTCTGGTGGCCTTAGGGGGGGGGGGGTTGGACCCACCTCCTTGCTGTGATTGGTGTGGGGTGTCTCATGATGCATGTTCCCTAAGGCCTTGCAGGGAAGAGGACCAATTTCGGTGGACTGGGGGATCCACTGTTCTTGGAATTGGGGCTGGGGGGGTTGCAGACCCCATGCTGTGGGATGCAGATATTGATGCAGATCCTGACCCTTCCGTACGAAGGAAGGCATTCCAATGTCCCTGTACCTTTGAAAGTACGCAATGTCTGATACCCCAGGTTGAGTATCATTCTCAACCCCCTGTAAGCGCCCCCCCCCCCCCCCACTTGCCTCTGTCGGCCCAAATTTCAGCCACCACAAAGCGAGGGTGCAGGCCGTGGGCTGGTTCCTCTTGGGGACCAGGAAACAGGGGAGCAGACCTTTTGCTGCCCCCACCCCCCCCAACAGAAATGGGGCCGGACCGAAAGCAGGCCCAGCACCCCCCCCCCCCCCCGCATGCCCTCGCACCCTCACTGCAGGCCGTCACATGGTGATCGAGGTCCCTCAGGGAGCGGACTCCGAGCGACAAGTATGTTGGGATCTGGGACCCGCATGGTAACCCAGCAGGTGGTCCTCCTCTCCCACACAAGTGAACAGGTAGACCCATCCACCACCCTACCCCCCCCCCCCCCCCAGCCTGCGCCCCCGACGGGAGGGGTGCACGGAGTCGGCGCCCTCAGGGCCTAAAAGTGGAGGCTGTGAAGGGCTCACAGCTTGACCGCTGTGGGTATCCCTTGAGCGGCCTGCCCAGGGAACCTCCAGGTGTGCACGTGCCCCTCCAACTTCATCACAGACGCCTAGGCCAGCACAGCCCCGTGCACTCCAGTGCAGTTGTGGGTGACCCCTGGAGGCCAGACAGCCACCAGCCGACCCCTGCCCCCCCCCCCCCCCCCTTCCTCAACGGAGAGGCCATTCGGGTGTGGTGCCCTCTGGGCCCCCTCGTCTACGCGGGCTGTAGCGCCGCAGCCAGTGCAGCCAGCACTGGTGGCACCCAGGGCAGGGAAGCACACTCTGTGCCCTGGTGCCCCTCCATCTGCCCAGGGTACGCCCTCGGCCGTGGGAGCCGGACCCAGCCCGCGAGGCAGCACCACCTGTGCCTAAGGCAGTCAAGGAGTGCGGGTCTGACCCCAGTCGTGCCACGTACCACCGCCTTCCCGTGCCAATAGGCAGTCGTGGAGTGGTTGGGTAGCATGTCCTTGTGACGTGGAGGTTGCGAGCCCAGGCCCACATCTCCCCCGGCGGGCTCAGCGTCAGGCTCTCCAGCCTCCCTGCCGGGGCCTGGAGCACCAGGCACACACTTCCCCGCGCCAACGCCGAACAACAATGGAGCAAGCAGGTGTGCCACAGCCCTCCCCCCCCCCCCTCAGACACACAAGGGCACATACACACAGGCACGGCGGCATCTCCCGCCCGCGAGCGCCACCGCGGGGTCTGGGGGCGGTCAACAGTCCGGTAGGCCTTGTGACCGGACACCCGGGTACGGCCGCCCAGTCGGGTCCCGCAGGGAAGGCGGCGCGGACCGTGGGTAGGCGACCAGGCGAGGCCTTGACCCAACCCAACCCAACCCAACCCCCCCCACTTGCGCCAAATGTACACTCCACCAAGGGCGCCGGAGAAAACATTTTCTCTGGGCACAAAGGAGCTGTAGTGAGAAGGTCAGGTTCGGGTCCTTGCACATGCCCCCCCCCCCCCGCCTCCCGGGCCATCGTCCACGGGGGCGGGGGGGGGGGGGGGGGTATAAAGATAGTGCGAAAGTGTTGTGTGAACAGCAGCTCCAGGGATGCATTGGGCATTTGTAACGTGAAAGCACCTCTGTAACCCGCAGATGACTACTTCTAGCCCGACCCTAGCGTGAAAAAAATGAAGTTTTTGGTTTTGTTTTGACCCATTTTTGAGCCACTTGTGGTCCCCAAATTGCCCTTTTTCAAGGCTCTTTCGGACTTGAGAGGGGCCGAAATTGCCCCAAATGGGCTCCAAATAGGCCCCCAACCGCTTTGGCAACCTCCTCCAACCGACTATCTAACGGCTTTTGGGGCCGCCTCTGAAGTCCCTTCCCTTCTGAATCATCCCTGGCAGGCACAACCCCATTCGAGGGGTCTGGAAAACCGGGTCCAACCCCCCCCCCCCACAAACCTTCCCTACAAGCGTATGTCCCCTGATGACGTGCTCCCTCGGGGTTCTCGGTTTGTGGAACTCCGCAAGGATTCCATCGGTCTCCATCGGTCAGTGGTGTGTATCGTGGCCTGCGAAGATGTTCGGACACAGCGTACACAGCGCCCACCATCAACGGGTGGAGTCTTGGGGCCCCCATCGGGAGGACTCAGAGGAGGGGTGGGGGGATAGGAGGGGGGGGCTGACTGCACCGAAGGCAACGAAGGCCGCGGCACAGGGCTGGTGACTCTTTGGATGCCCCTGGACTCGTGCTGCCGGACACGGACTCTCCGCTCCCCCCACAGAAATGCCATCGACGCATGGCGCTTTCTCCCACTTCTCTGCGGACGTGGCTCATCGCCATCTTCTTCACGGCGGCGTTCCTGGCGGCGTTCATCGCCACAACCCGCGACCCGCCGTTCAGTAGCGACGACGCGTCCCCGGGCCGCGGCCGTGCCCTGCGCCCCAACGCGTGCCAGCCCCCGCACTGCGAAGGCCCACCGCAGCGCCCGGCCGCCTCCGGTGTCGCGGCCACACGGCCGCTTGAGTCAGGCAGCCCACCGGACCCCCCCGACGTGACCCCAGAAGCGCCCCCTGCTCAGTCTCCTTTGGAGACCAGCGGTGCGCAGGCCAATGCGGTCGAGGCGAGTGTCGTCACTGCGGCACCCGCGGCTGAGGCGCCAACCGTTGGAGCTGATGCACCGGCGACGATGGCTGTATCGGCTGCACCAGGGGGCCCAGCACCGGGAACCGCACCGGGAGCTCTGGACACTGGGTTGGGGGCTCCGGCATCAGTAGCCCCGGCAGCAGCATCGGTGGAGACCCGCGCATCGGCAGCTCCGGCGGCAGGAGCTGCGGCTGCAGCTGCCGTTGAGGCACAGGGACCAGGAGCACCCGCACCGCAAGCGAGCGGGCGGACGTATCGGGTCCTGTTTTGGGGTATGCGGCGCCCATGGAAAAGTTTTTGAACCTCCGACCCAATGTGAATTTGCCCCCCTGAGGATACACAGGAACTTGTAGCAACCATCCTTTGTGTCAGCAACACAGGTGTTTGGGCAAAGTGGTTGATCAATTTGGAGCAAGTTGCAAAGTCCTTGATGGGGATCCAAAGACAAAGTAATTGCTGCATAACTTCAGAAGCGTGGAGTTTGTGTTTGGGGGGCAATTCTTCGCGAGATTTTAGGGGAAATGAAGTTTGAGTTAAACTGTCAAAAGTCCGATTGCACATAGGAGACACATACAGAATGGCGCATGCAGTGGATTGTATGGCTAGGCCAGTTTAAAACCAACCCCACTGTCAGACAGTTTTGGAGAATTTGTTGCCGGTAAAAGGGGTTGTCATCTACGACTAGCAATAATGAAGAGGTTCGGAAAATGATGCCTAGGCTGCGTGCAGGGCATTGTATGCTGCTTTTGTATGTTATGGGCAGAAGCAGTTGCAGAATTACACTCTGTTTGGTTATCTAACATCCCCAAGTCTTGGCCCTCTCCAAGCAGTGCAGAGTGGGAAGCATTTGGTGTGAAGAGTGTCTTGGGGTATGCAAGGCTTGGGACAGTCTCGTTACAAATGTGCATAAGTGGACTGATGCATATGAGGGTGTTGAAGCTGAGTGATTGGAAGTACAAGCGTTCCTGATCGGCCACTGATCATAGGATCTCAGAAATGGATATGTTGGAGAAGTTATTGGTTGAGGCACGTGATGCTGCACCTTTTTATGAGTACAACTACCAACCTGCAGTTGAGGAAACGGAAAAAACAGGGGGCGCACAAATCCGCGATCAGAGCGTCAAGACAAGGGGAAAGGGCGAAAAGGTGTTGATGGGGAGTAGAGTGTGGATATGGACATTGAAGAAATGGTGTTCCCTGTGAAGAAGAAGCCTGATGGCTCTATGCCTGGTCCGGACTCAGATTGTGCCTCAAATTCAGATTCTTCAGGTACAGATTCTAGTTCAGATTCTGACTCCAGCTTTGATTCTGACTAAAACTCAGCACCAAATGGTTGTGCCTGTTTTCATTGCATTGCATGTCATTTGGGGCCAACTGCAAGGAGGAGGGTCACCATTCTCTAACCCCCCCCCCCCACTCTCCAACACCATGGCCTCGTGCCAAACCCCCCCTCCCCACCCTTAAGCACAGCCATAGGTGTGATGGAGGGCAACGGAGGTGGTCCAGGGTGCGGGAGATGACGGCAGGGTGTCCTGGGTGGCAGGAGTGTGAGTGGTAGACCCCAGGAGGGTTTGCCCTGAGCGCCGGCAATGGGCAGGGCAATAACACGTGCAACGCAAAGGGCCGATGGGCCCCAAAGAGCGCATGTCTTGCCTCAGTTTCCCGAAACTGAGGTATACAAACGCGAAGCCAGAGCGATCCCCCAACCCGGACATGGGGGGGTTGCAAATGCTGTCGCCTGCGCACAGGGCAGGCGCTAGAGAGAGTATGTCAGCACGCCAGCCATGCGCCGGGTGCGCCAGGCAAAGTTGTCCCACGCTTTGGTGTGGCCCCTCGAGTTGGGGTTAAGGACTCCCACTCTTCGGTGTGGCCACTTGAGTGGTCCGTCACGCACAAGAGGGGGATTCTTTGATTTTGAGGTGGGTGGCCATGATGGGGCCTACAAGGGTAGGGTGCATGTGATCGTCCCATTTATTGGGTGAAAAATGGGAATTTAATTGATCGCCAACAGTCATACAATGTGATTGTGCTTGGGGTTCCTGGGCTAGAGGAGGGAGTGATGTTTGGGAGTAAAGCATTGTGATAGATGGCCGGAACATTCATTTAGATGCCAGGTGCGTCGGGCGCGCCGGGCAAACGTACCCTGAGAGTGTGGCACATGGCGGGGGCGGGGGTGTGTGCCTCCAGGGAGAAGGTCGCGACCCGAGGGAGGTTCCCACCGCATTGGAATGTTCCTTCGTTGGGTATGGCCGGATTGGGGCCCAGAGATGCACAGTGTTTCGAAGGGCATATGCGATGTGTTGTGCTCAGGGGGTCCCGTCAGTACATATCAAAGGATTTCGGACTTTGACAAGACCTACGAATGCCCGGCACCAGGTCGTTGTGTCCTAGGCTCTCAGGGAGCACCCCTCCCCCCGCCTGCGTGTTGCATGCTACGGAGGACATTTCTGCCAGAAACGATCTTTCAGGAGGTTACAGAGTCTGTGGGCAGGGGGTTCGGGAGGGGATGAGATGTGATGAGACAAAATTTGGCCGTTGGCCGATGGCCCCCGGCGGCCGGCTGGTAACCGCTGGCCGAAAGACCGGCTGTCAAGGGCTGTCCTGAGTAAAATAGAGAAGGGAAAGGCAGCTGTTGATTAAGCACAGCCCTGAGACATGTCTGTCATGTTTTCTGACTTCAAGGACAGTCCACCATTCCGGTTTGACGATTGGCAGTCAACAAGGGCAGTTGACGGTTGGTGGCAGACCACCAGCAGTTGCTGGACACCCCCTTCGTGCGCAACGACCGCCTTGTGCAACCACCGCCCCATGAAACGGCGCTTTTTGCGACACGAGTTGTGAAACCCCGGTTTTGTCTGGCCAAACGGCGCTTTTTTTTTTTACTATTCAAGACTGTCTAGCGACGGCGGTGAAGCATCACTGGTCGTTTCGCCACGGGGCAGGGGGATACCAACTGCTCTGGCACGACACAGCTTCCGCTTTGTTTTCGTTGGAAACGGTTCTGTCGATTAATCACAAATGTTGTCCTGATTGCCTCTGGGGTTTTTGACCACGTGGCCTATGTTTACAGCCACAAACATTTTCAGCGCCTTGTGCGCCGACAGTTTTGGCCCATTTTGGCCAACGTTTCAATGCGCGTGCGGGGTGCACAGGGCATCTTTTAGGCATTTTTTGTACCAGGGCATGTTGCTGTGTTGCCGTGTTTACGGAAGGGTACGACAATCTGCTGCCTCTTAGTTCACAGTTGGTGTGCTTTGTATCGCAGACCACTCGTGTTCTGTCCAAACATGCTTGTTGGTGAGGCTGTCATAGCGCGCATTGTTGGGCCTGCACCATGTTTTGCCTATGCAGGCATTCCTGTTGTGGGCCATTTGGGAGCATTCCGTGGGGGTAGGTTATAGGGTTCAAAGCCTGGCGCGCGCGGGGCAAACAGTGCCTCTTGATACTCACTCCATACAGCAGACACCCAAACCTTAGGTAGGGGAGTTTTCCGCGAGGTACCAAGTGTATGGGTTGGAAAGTGAGTGGACTTGTGTCGAGGCCATCGCAAAAATATATGTGCAACGGGAATTTTGACTTTCCTTGTTTGTGGCCTCACCATGCAAATTCCCTGGGGCAAACCCAAAGCTGCCCCCCCACCCCCCCCCACCCTATGGCGACGCGTGTTCTGTCACTTGTGTGGCGGTGACACTGTCAGCACAACCGGCAGCACATGTCGCAACACAAGAGAGTGTGGCTTGTCCTGAGCCGAACACGATCCTGGGCGCTTTCACAAACAGTCTGTTGAGATAGTACACGGGGGTGACCGAGATGTGGAGGAGAGGAGGCAACAATTCACGTACGACTGCAATCATGTGTGCACGAGGGAGGGGAGCGCAGAGGCAAGTAGCTGCGCCATGTCAACGTCGCCGCCCCCCCTTTCAAGCATAGCAAAGCGATGGTCGGTGACAGCGACCATCTCGGCTGACCTCTGACCTTTGCACCCAAACCCTGCATGACCCGGGGAAGGCGCGTCACCGAGAGGGCCCAGCAACAGCAAGCGCGTCCCAAGAGCGGCGCGAACCAACACGGAACAAGGTACGAACGCCACGACCCGAGCTCAGACCAAGAAGTGGCGCCATCAGGCGATAAAGCCCGGAACCCGAATGCCACCTGGCAGCCTTTGGTCCGATTCAGGGAGGTGAGGGACTGGGATGGAAGAGCCCAAGCTACTTCGGACAAGAATGGAACTGAGATGGCAATGAAGGCCGTGTGAAGGCAGGCGCGGCTGGAGCTTAGGGGGCGTACCGTGCGCTGTGCACGCGCTGTGCGAAAAGTTGGCTGTTCTCCACCACCGGGAGTGCAGTAAGTTCAGAAGATTGAAAGGACGTCATTGAATGGCTGCTGCAGTGGACGAGCTGTAGGGGGCAGAATTTAGGTCCCTGGGACCCATGGCAAGCATCAAATGTTTGAATTTTTGAGTTTTGAATTGATTATTCATGATTCCGCAGGTGGGTGGTTTTCAGGGTTGTTACCTGGATAATCACCGTAATAATTGGCGCTGTGCCCGCGCTGTGCCCGCGCTGTGCGAAAACGCCCCCTTAGTGACGGGTCCACATCTGACCTTTTGGGGCCCCCCTCAAGCACGGCCCCGGGTTACTCACCGCTGTCGTTCCCTCCTCAGAGGCCGGACAGCCGCCGTGCATGCTCAAGTCCTCCTTCCACGACAAGGCCCGCGACACGTCCGTGATGGACGCCATCCTCTTCCGGGCGTGGTACGCCCCCATCTCCCTCAACAAATATCCGCTGCTACGCCGTCCCCCGCACCAGAAGTGGGCCCTGATGATCGACGAGGTTGGCGCTGTTGCATCGCCGCCGTCGCCGCTCCGGCAGTGGGCTTGCGCGTGTCACGTGGTGGCGAGGGGCAGAGGAAGGGTGAGTCGTTGTCGTTGCCGTTGCCGTTTCCGTTGTCGTTGTGCTTGTGGTTGTCGTTGTGCTTGTGGTTGTGGTGGTGGTTGTGGTTGTCATTGTGGTTGTGGTTGTGGTTGTGGTTGTGGTTGTGGTTGTGGTTGTGGTTGTGGTTGTGGTTGTGGTGCAAGTATCCCCCACCCCAGTCAATCAATGAGCTTACCCAGGCCCATGGAACATTCGATAGCCGTCTTGTGCGGCGACCTCAAGGCAACATTCGGCGCTGATCTGGTTTGCGCTGCAGTGCAGCAAGGCAAAACAAGGTACTGTGAGTCGTGGCTACGACCATATGCCTGTGTCACGGGTATATGCGAGCTCAGTAGCCGTTGCTCATGGCCCAGTCAACCAAAAACAGGTTCCACCTTCGCCTTGCTCAGCTCAATTCGGTCTCACCTCCTCCAGACTGCCGTGAACTGGCCTGCCTTTGGTGGTACGGGCGGACAAACTGCTGATGCCAAGGGGAGGGGCTGTTCCGGGTGGGTAGGTATTGTACACCGGTGTCCAGTGCCATGTCTTTTGTGTGACCCACTTTTGTTCGACGAGGTCCGCTGGGGGACCGTTGCTTTGGTATCGCTGTGGACAAAGCCAATGGGCTTCGTGGCCCTCTTGCGCTTGCACGGCCTCGTTCATATGCGGCGACAAGTCGTTCTCGTCAAGAATGCAGGATGACATGCATCTGAGCCGGTCGTTGGGGGAGCGTTCGCAGTCCTCTGCTTGAACTGCAACTCAGTTGTGGTCCGTTTTGATGTGATGTTCAGTGTTGTCCCAACACCTCACAAATCGGTTTGCCGGCGCCTTGCTGGCGTGTCGTGTGTGACGATGGCCTTGTCAAAGTCGGATCCCCGTGTGGAAGCCGGTGTAGGTGCCTGATTCCACCGCATCACTTGGCATCTCGTGCGAAGTGCGTCTTAGAGGTGTGGTCTCATACGTGACCCACGGGCTTTTTAGGAAACTTTTCGAAATTTTGGAAACGGGAAAAAAGGATCTCAAAAAGAAGTTTCAAAAAGAAACCCAAAGGTCCCAAAAGTTGTTAAAGAATACCAAAACATCCGTCGTTCAGGACGGTCCTGGTTCCCCCGCACCCCCCACCCCCACCCCAAGTCCTCTTTCTGGACCACCAAACCTACGCCGTGAACACGAGAAAGAACTGGCGCTCAAGGCGCCCTGGCGACTTTCCGAACAGACTTTCCAAGGACGTGGGCGCCGGAACAAAGTTGTTGAGAAAAAAGTTCAAATTTTCCGCGCGACACACTGATCGTGTTGAGGATTGTTTGTTGGGTGCTATAAGACCCGCCCGGACGCCCGCCTTGGCCCAAGCCTCCCCCCTTCCGGACGCCCCTCCAGACGTGTTGGGGCCAGTCCTACGCTTAACTGCTCTTGGAAGACAGCAAGGCCTACTCCATGAATGCATCTGGTGCCCATTGTCCGCCCAACGGGCCTGAGCTGATTTTTTACAAGAGGGACTGTGAAGAAGATCTTCGACCTCCGGGAAAATGGCGAAAATGGGACTGAAAAATGGGTATTTTGTCCCACTTTTCTCCCATTTTCCTCGACCACATCCCGCCACAGCTCACATCCCGTGTGTTATGCCCGCTATTTCCCCATCCCCCCCCCCCCCATTTCCCCCCGTTTCCCCCTCATTTTCCGCATTTCCCCGCTTCTTTCTCCATTTCCCCCATTTTCCCCATTTTTCCAGACTCCCAAATCATGGTTTGGTGAGTTGGTGAGTCCGGTGGTGGTGGGCGCGTGGTGTGTTGTCAATAACAGTCGGGCCCAATGCTCAGTCCTCGTGCCTCCGGCCCTGGCGCCCTCTGTCCGCAGGCGCCGTACATCTCCGATAACATTCGCAAGATCATGGCCCCCCCGTTCGTGGGGCTCTTCAATTTGACGATGGGCTATCATCGGCGCTCGCACATTCCGATGTATTTCGGGCCGACAATGACCCGCCTGTTCGATCCCCCGCCCCCCGTGACGGAGAAGACGACTGAGGCCCCGATTATGTGGGTGTGCCCTGCCCGTGCTGGCGTGGGGGTGTGCTCTCGGTGCGTTACTCCTGACGGACCTTAGCTTTACGGGGGGCGGTACCTAAACTTTGGTGCGGGGTACCTCAATGTTAAAGGGGGGGTGGGGGTACCTAAACGGTCGAGAGGAAGCCTCGAGCCTTGGCATTCGCACCCGGAGCCATGGGCACCGAAGTGCTCTGTGCTGTGACCTCTGGACTGACCGGAGTCTCGTCCTCCGCTGTTGACCCCCCGCAGTTTGTCATGCGAAACCCGCAAACCCGCAATGCATGTGCCTCAGGATGATCAGCGGCGATCATGTGTGTTGAGGTATTTGTGTTGTGCCCCCCCCCCCCCCCGGCGCCGGTGTGGGAGGGACGCGAAGAGGCAGAAGGAGCAGAGGGACTGCTGCCCCACTCTGACCGATCGAAACCCCCTTTTCCCCGGGGCTCTGGACACGCGATGCAGCCCGTTTGCTGCTGAGAACCCCAACCCATGCGTACGCCCCGAAGCACCAATCGGCACACTTACTCCGCCTCTGTGGCAACCCCCCCCCCCCCCCGAAAAAAAAGGCGGCCCACTTCCACTGGCTCTGCCGGGCGCATCGCGTCAGAGACGACCCGCGGTCCCCCCCCTTTTAAACGCGGTGTCGCACTCCAGTGCCATTTGGGCAGGGACGTGTGAAAGAGGAACGGACCTCAGAGGCGGCTCAAGAAGCGGTTGGACGTGCGGTTGAAGGAGGGCACCAAAGGAGCGGTTGCTGACGGTTACAGATGCCGCAGCAGTTGGCACTTGCCGTCAGGGAGCAGTGGCTGGGCATAGACTGGGCGGTCTGAAAGGGGGGGGGGGGTGTATCCCCCGCCCCCACTGTATCCCTGGGTCTGGGCATTGAATAGGGGTGGGGCGTTGGCAGGCCTTTGCTTAATGGGGGGGGGGGGGTTCAGGGGCTCCCGGGGGCAGTTGCAATGGCGGTTGCAGGTGACTCACAAAGCGGTTGGGGGTAGTTACTGGCGGTTGGAGGGGCGGTTGCAGGTGGTTGGGGGGCAAGCAAAGGCATGAGGCAAGGGGTTGTGTGACCCTTGGGTAACCCCTCCCCATAGTGGATCAACGCCAGTGTCTCTCATTCTTGACGCTATGTGCTGCTGTGTAAGCAAAGGCCTGGGCGTTGGTCTGGGGGGCGGCGAGGCACCGCGTCGGCCGACCCCCTTGGGCCTCCGCCGCAGGTCGCCCACAACTGCATCGCCTTCAACAACCGCCACAAGTACGTCGAGGCGCTGATGCGGCACATTCCGGTCCACTCCTTCGGGGACTGCCTCCGCAATCACGAGTGGCCCGAGGTCGTGGCCGGCGGCGAGCGCCGCCGCAACAAGGACGGGCACGGGCGGGACCACATCAAAAACGCGCGGGGGGGCGTGCCCAATCTGGCGTCCAGCGGCATGGAGGGCACGCTGCGGCGCTACAAGTTCTACCTCTCGTTCGAGAACCAGAACTGCGAGGTCTCCCCCCCGCCCCCCCCCCCCCCAGCCCCTGCACCCGCTCCCGATCCCGCTCTCCTTCCCCCCTGCCTCCCCGTCCCCTGGCCCACCGCCCCGGCCGCTGTCCCTCGTCTTGTGCATCTCCCCCTCAGCCCGGCCCCTACCCCAAGAGGAGGGAGGGAGGGAGCAACGGAGCGAGGGAGGGAGGAAGGGACAGGGCTGTCCTTCAGGACCCAAACTTTTTTTATTAAGGACAGCCTCCAGGGACCACCAACCGCCAACCGCCAACCGCCAACCGTTGTTCAATACAGTTTCTGTGGTCTTGTGCCTTGCCCATGTCTTGACCATGAAGCAGAGGGCGTCCCCATGAACTTTCATTTCGGTTGGCGTTACGGGCACTTTTCTTTTTTTCCCCTGCAGGACAGCCCTGGGGAGGGAGGGAAGGGCATGCCCGTACCCGGTCATCGATTGGCAGCGGGCGGTTACCCGGGGCTCAACCGTCGGCAACTGGTGGTCCACCGCCGGCCGCTGGTCGTTGAGCGTCAGGGCGCAGTCAACCGCCGGCGGTGGTCCCGGACTGCAACTGACAAACATGCCCCCGACCCCTGCCCCTCCCTCCTCCCCTCCCTCCCCCCCCCCCCTCCGTGCCCTCCCCAACCCCCGGCCCCCCCGCTCTCCACACCCTCGCCTCCCTCCTCCTCCTCACGTACCCCTTACCCCCCCCGTGACCCGGCGATCAAGCCCTGAACCAAGAAGCCCACACCTCAAGCCCAAGCCCAGGAGGTTAGGGAGCAGCACAATGGGCCAACAAGACATTCAATTGCCAGTCGCACCGGAATGGAACTGAGGTGGCAATGAAGGCCATGGCAATGAAGGCCATGGCAATGAAGGCAGGCGCGGCCGGAGCACAGCGGCGGGTCCACACCCCCCGTGCCATCCCTCATGCTCCAGGCGCACTGTCAGCCCTTCGCTCTCCGCTGCCGCCGGTTGCTGTCCCCCCGTCTGCCCCGGGGCCGCCCACACTCCCTCACTCTTGAGGACGAAGCCCCGATTTGTTGGGTGTCATCCCCCCAGCCCCTGCTCCTCCTCCCGCTCCTTTCCCCCCCCCCTCCCCCAGCCCGGCCCACTCTTCCTCGGGCCGCTTTGCACCGTCCCGCCCTCCGCCGCCCTCTTCCACTTGCCACAGGACTACGTGAGCGAGAAGTTCTTTCGGGCGCTCTACAGTGGGACGGTGCCGGTCGTCTTGGGCCCCCCGAACATCCACAAGTTCCGCCCGGCGGAGAAGTCGGTCATCAACGCGGCGGATTTCGCTGGGCCGAAGGTCTGCCCTTCCGCACCATAGCCCCCTGATCTTCCACGCCGCACACACACACACACGCACGCACGCACGCACGCACGCACGCACACACACGCACGCACGCACGCACGCACACGCACACACGCGCGCGCGCGCACCCACACACGCACACGCACACACACACAAACACACACGCACACACACACACACACGCACGCACACACACACGCGCGCGCGCACCCACACGCGCGCACACGCACACGCGCACACACACACACACACACACACACACACACACACACACACGCACACACACACGCGCGCGCGCGCACCCACACGCGCGCACACGCACACGCACACGCACGCAGGCAGGCAGGCACACTGCATTTTTGGGACGCACAGTCGCCCTCAGTGTGGCCCCCAGAGCAAGAGCGTGGAGCAGCTCACAAGAGACAACACAGGGACGTGTATGCACGAGCCCACGTGGTCCCGCGGGGGCACAGGATCAGTGCTTTCAATGCATCCGGATTGTGAAGGTGTGGATCTGGTGCAGCCTCACCATGACAGGCAAGAGGGAGGGAATGATGGTGAACCGTGGTGCCACAGTGCCACGGTTTGCTTAGGGCTGGATGGAATAAACCGGACAAGGGTTCCCAGGACCCACCGGACCGGCGGACAGGCGGCCAGCCGGCTGTCCGGTTGGATAGGGGTAATCCGGTGAGCTATGGCCTAATGGCAACCCACCCAACCCCCGGGGGGAGGGTCTGGGGGGAAGGGGGGGACAAGATGTCAACTTAAAAATCGGCATCCAATTTCGGGCCCCCTTTCGTTTTGTCCCCGAGGAAATTTGTTCGGATGTGGGGGGCTGGGTCGGCCTGCTGGGGGTGGTCCGGCCGCGCCCGTCCATGGGGTCCTTCAGCAGTGGCCTGGCCAAGACACCGCACCGACTCACCGGCGGAGTGCTGCGCTTTGTGTGTCGAGTGCTTTGAGGGATGCGTTGGAAAGGAAGGGCCGAGCAAAGAGAAGTCTATCAGGAGCGGTTAGGAGGCGGTTGGAGGGGTTTTGGCAAAGCGGTGCGAGGCGGTCACTGCCGTTTACAAATGCCGTTGGGGGAGGGAGGGGGGGCAATTCAGGAGCTTGGCCCCCCCGGGGGGGGGGGGGTGAGGAGTGTGGACAGAGGTGTGTGGACAGCAAAAACAGTCAAACGACCCCGGCAACAACCAGCACATCCTCAATACGCCAACTATTGGGCGCCGCTGACACGCAAACGGCACACCATGCCACATTCAGCACAGCCCCAACACACCAACTACTGGGCTCCGCGAACGCGGAAACGACACCAGCAAGAGCACCGGCCGCAGCGGCCGACAGAAAGCAGTGACCCGACGCAACATGCGAAGGGAAGAACGGGTGACCGTCCAGGGCCCCGTAAAGGAGCAACAACCCGACGGAATGTCACACAGGGGGAGGGGGGGGTTGACCTCCTCCCTTTCGGATGCCCCCCAGCCTGCCCCTAACGCGCATCACTGCGGGCACGGCGCTCGACCGTCCTCTCGGCCGCGCAGGAGTTGGCGGATTACTTGTGGTATTTGGACAAGAACGACACGGCGTACGAAGAGTATTTGGCGTACAAGACCAATCCGGGTCTCGTGCTCCCGGCCTTCAAGGCGCTGGCGGACGAGGCAAAGATGGGGCGTGCACACCGCGGGTACGTGGCCGCGTGCGCGTGGATCGGTGCCGCGGGGGGCGGGGCTATCCCCCAGTTCTTCTCTCCCAGTTCGGATAGGGGAGGAGGGTAAATTGCGGGCCGGTTGTACGGCGGATAGGGTTGGCTGTTGGTCACAAAGAACCCGATTGGTTTCGGGGATACCCCACAAGAAATCAGGGGAACGCCGGCGCGCGGACCCGGTACAGATATCGCAGCAGTTTCATATCAGTTCAGGCGAACAGGCACCGCAACGGACCATTTCTGAGATGATATGACTGTGGCGTTCCTCTGACTGACCTCCCAGCATGATGGGGGAACAGGGGGTTGGATATGCACTTCGTGTCAGGGGCTGGGAAACCCATCGTGCCAGGGCACTGTACGGTGACGTGTAGGGCCAAGGTTGCTGGGATCGGGCTTGACGTGACCTTTGGCGTCGAAGGCACCAGAAGAACATTGCTGTCCGTGGTGGCCTGCCAGAAAAATGTCCGCGGTGCTCCCCGCTTTGGGCAGCACCAGATCGTCGGGGTTATGTAGCCAGTTGTCTCCTGCTTTGGGGACCCCAATACAGCAGCGTTTACGTAGCCAGAGGGCCCTAGCGATTCCCTGTACAGATGCGCCGTTGAGCTGTCGAGTGACGCCATGCACCAACGAACCCCCAGTCCGCCTCAAAACAGGCATTTTCACCGCAACAGATATTCCTGAAAATGACCAGTGCCACGTGGCCATCATTTTGAGGTGTGTAGGTTTTGGAGTACCCCTCCCCATAGTACGTTAAATGGATGACAGTCCTCGGCAAGTCCAAGATCAAAGTTTAAAGTGTCAGTCAGAGATTGGGTGGAAGGGGGGGGGGGGGGTGGCAGGTAATGCGCTGGGCTACTTTCTCGCTGGGCCTGGGGCGTGGCCGCTGACCAGTCCCCCTGATAGAGCTCCACCGTGAGGACCCAGTCGGTTGCAGGATGGCATGGCTTGGCTGAAAAATTGCGGGTCTTGTGCGGCCCTGGACGACCTCGCGGGCGGCCTCGAGCCGTGTTTGGGTCATGTTTTGGTGACCATGGGGCACATCCAAAGCCACGGAGACGTACCGGATTCGCTGCCCTGTGCCAGAGTCCAGCCTCTCTTACTTTGAGGCCTCAATACCGCTACTCTGTGCTGCGACTTTATACCGCGGCTCCATCGCATGATGTGGTGTTCCCCTCAACACTGGTCATTCGCCGTTCTGGTGGTGGTGGCCGTCGGGGGTCACACGTTTGGTGGGGGGCACAAACGCGGAGTGCCCGGCGCGTTTGCCAGCCTGGAATCGGTGCCAGATCGGTGCAGAGTAGGACTAAGAGTTTCCGCCGTCAATGGGCCTGCCTCGCCATTGCCATCCTGCCCACAATGCTTTCGGTGGGCGGATGGGGGTGGGGCGGCATCGCACATTGGCCTGGGGATGTGGGCGTTGCTGCCTCCCTTGGCACAGGGAAGCCGTCCCCCACTGATGTTCCCAGTAAAAGCGGCCCGACTCTGCAACCCGCGGCATCCCCGACTCACGAAGCAAATTTCTGTTGCTGTACGCCCCCCCAAAGGGACTGCATTTTGACGGCGTCGTTTCATCGCGCGCGCCCTTGCGTCACAGGTATTCGAGGTCCATGCCCCAACTGATGTGCGACTTGTGTTACCACCTGCAAACCAACGGCACTCATCCGACGCAGATGGAGTCCCTCCTGCCCACGTGCGAGATCCACAATTATGAGCATGAGGCCGCATGCGACGCCGCCAAGTATGCGCGGGTGTAGGCACAGGTCAAGCCGCAGGGCAGGGGTTGGAGCAGAGGCTGCAGGGCACTGTGGCCGTCAAGCATTGAGGAGGGGGACAGGGATGCGCTGGACGGGGGGAAGGTACCCCGCCTCCAGGGCGACCAGTCTATGCCCGGCTACTGTCTCCCTGGCGGCAAGTGCCAGCTTCGATGGCATTTGTAACCGACAGTAACCGCCCCCAACCGCTTTGGAAACCTCATCCAACCGCCTGGCCCACCGCTTCTGGGGCCGCCTCTCGGGTCCCTTCCCTTCTAATCCCTGGAGGGAGGGGCAAGGAGGGGTGGCAAAAGCGGTTCGTTTTTCCCCGCTTTTTTTTTTGCTCTGCCGGCAAAGGTGAGTGTGCGTGTAGATACGCATGCACATGCACATGTGCACATGCGCGTGTGTGCATGCGCCTGTGCCTGTGCCCGTGCCTGTGCCAGGCCAGACGACGCCTCTGTAGTCTGCGTTCGCGGAGACAGACTTGACGAGATTGACGCCCTTGCTCAACGCTGAGCGGGTCCGTGCACGGGGCAAAGGCGACCGCGGTTGACCCGCTGAAGTTGCCTGACCGCCCGCTGCGACATTTTGGGAGGCGCCGAAATGGGACGAGGCTGTGTTCTGCCGTACTGTACCGAGGAGGCGCTTTTCGGTCAGTGCCCTGTGCCATGCCGAGTACGGGGGCCCATAGGGTCCCGCCAGGGGGGGTCTCAGGTCCCAATGGGACTGGCTCCGCGGCACTCTCGCCCCGTATCACACGGCCGGGGCTGTGTTTCGCTTCGAGCCGCTCAGAGCGCGGTACATTTTGCCGAACGGGGGTGGGGGACGTTGCGGGCAGGGCCGAACCGCAACTCCCCATTCTCAACCCCCGACCCCCCCGACACCCCAATCTACGCCAAAGGGGAACAGCACTTCGACCAACGGGGGACGCGCGCCAGAGGCATCCAACGGCCCGCGCGGTCGGCCCGTGACTTGTGAATGCAAAGTGCTCAGAGGGAAACGGGGGTTTCAAAAGTGCCCCCTGTGCCCGAATGTTTTTGACCTCCACCCTCACACCAGCCCCCCCCCCCCCCCCCCTACGGACCCCCTTCTCACGCCGCAGGGGTTGGAGTCTGGAACTGAACTAATCCCCCCTGTTTCCCTTCCTCCGTATCTCGGTTGCAATCAACCTCTCTTTTCAGACACTGACGGTGAATTTGAATCAGATGTCTCTCCCACCAATTTCCCTGGCCCTGAAAAGAAGGGGAAGCGTGAGTTGGGCAAAGGTGCTGCTGATGCCAAGTACTGCACCATGTCAATTCAAGGGGAGGCTCACAGACTTCCCTGTTGTCAAGGCGCCGGGAGTAGCGTCACGTGTTAGGGTCAAAGGGATTTAGTGACATGTGCTCATCGTCGTTTAGGGTTCTGATGGGTTGTGGGCTGGGGTTGGAGCTGCTTGCAATGTCCCTAGGTACCCTCTGAAGGAGCCGCTGCCGCCCGCGATTGCCGCTTTGCAGGTGTATTTTGTTGTGGGAGGGGCAGGGCAACGGAAGAGACGTCGCAATGTGTGGCTACGGTAAGTGCAACGTCGCAGATGGGGCCTGCGCTGCTTCGGACACTCCGCGGCGCATGCGTTGAAAGTTTTCTTTTTAACCCGCTGCCAATGCCACTGCACTTCTGGGGTTGGGTGGGCGCCAGCGGTCCGATCGCACAGTGCAGTGTTTGTGACAAGCGAACAGGCGCAATGCCCTGCCCTGACACTGCGCTGGCACTGCAAAGCCGTCGCTGAGGATGGCTCGCCGACACGCGGGCGCAGGTCGGCGTGGCGGGGGCACTTGCGCCGTGCGCAGCCCTTGGAGGTGGATATGCCGGGTACGGCCGGCTTTCGTTTCCCACCGTTATGCCCCACCATTTTACACGTCCCACTGCTCTTTCCATTACTGCCAGATTGCCGCCAAGTGCCCTAATAGTCAGAGCGGGCGTGACCGCGTCAAGTGCTCCTCCATGTTCCAACCCTCGACCCTGGGGTTGCAGCTTTACACTGGCGGGGGTCGACTGGCCACTACGGGTCTGAGGTTTCGAACCTCGAACTATGGATGCAAAGTCATGTCATGTCATGTCTCTCTGGGGGCCTCAGGGGACCTTGATACGGCAGTGCGTCCGAATCACCCTGTTTGACCTGCGCTTTGGCCCATGGGGCATTTGTACGTGCGCTGAGGGTGTCTGATTTGGTGTCGGCGTTGTAGGATGTTGCAGGCATTTTGGCTAGACACAACGGCTGTCGCCCCTTTTTGTAACCCCAAAAAAGTGCACCGAAATTTTCAAAAAAGCACCCATGGGGCACAATTTTCTTGCCGAGGGTTGCCTTGGACGTACACAGAAAATGAAATTTACCGAAGGCCAAAATTTAGCTACAAAAGACCCCAATCTTTGGTGGAAATTATTGGGTGATTTTTTGGAACCACAGCGAAGGTGACGCCACCCTGCCCCGCCCACATGCATCACAGCAATAAAGCAATTTAATTATTGATAACGCAGTTAGACGCCAGGGAAACCAGCGGTGGTCTGCAATGAAAGGAACGAAAGGAACTCGGCCAGTTTGAATGTAATGCGGGGTCGCAATAGTGCAGCGAGTTTCCTCGCATTTCGCGTTTATTTCGGGCCATCCGGCACTGCACCACATCACTCTTTCAGGCTCTCCTGAGCAACAGTGGAATGGCACTGTGCCAAATGGGTCCGCAAGTTACCGACTACAAATGTGATCTTTGGTGGATTTTTCTGGGTAATATCTTTTGGGTAATGTTTGCATTGGGTAATTGCTGCTCGACTGTGAGTGGGTCAAGGACCACGGCTGGGGGGTTCCCCATTAGCCCTGAATACCAAATGAGACTCGTCTAATCCGTGGGAGGGAGAGAGTGAGAACGGAAGGGGACCGCAGGAGGAGCTACCCACAGTCATTTGGAGCAATACAACGTATGTCTGACCCCAAAATGCCGGCATCCTCTTTGTCAACGTAAAAGTGAGAGGAACGCGGGGTGACGGCGTTGCACCGCCGTTTACGACCGCTGTGGATTTGTGGCCAAAAATGTGTTTGGGGGTGGTGCGCTTTTCTGGTGTCCACGCACGAGGCTGCTTCCTGTATGTTCGCTTTGCTCCTGCTGCAACCCGCCCATTGCCGTGTGTCCTTCCAGGAATTTCAGGCCAAGTACGGAGTGCCCCAATTCAAGAAGATGCCGAATTCTCGGGATTACTTGCCCAAGGAATCGCCAAAGTGCTGACGCGCCGGGCGGTCCCCGTGTGGGGGGGGGCTTGGGCTTGTGTCGTTCATGGGCAATTGTGTAGATTTGACCGACCATTTCTGACCCTCAATTTTACCCGCAAATGTGCCCGTTCTGACTCTCGCCCGATGACCCTTTGGACACGAACCTGTGATCCCGCCAATTGAGCCCCTTTTGAGTCCCGTTGGGCCCCTGCAAACAGCGTCCTGGGTCCTGCTGCGCGTGTCGTGCCGGGCTGCGCAGACGCAATCCGCGTATCCGGACAGTTCACTCTGCGCAGGGACCGTAGGGACCCAAGGATGACCTCAGGTGCGCAGTGCACAGGCTCTGGGCATCGGGGGGGGGGCGGGGGGCGGGTCGTTCCATAACGGATGGTTGGGTGCCTGGCAGGACATCCGGTGCGATGTCTTTTGTGTACCCTGCTTTTGTTTTGTTGATCAGGGCCTCAGGGCCGTTTTGTGGGTGAGAAGGGAATGCAATTCCACTGCGCACTATGACAGAGGGTGGGTGGGTGAGTGGGGGGGGTGGGGGGGGCAGTCTGTTCCCTTGTTGCCACTGTCCTTTCTCCCGTCTCACGGATTCACGGTATTTTGGGCCGTGGACTGCCGCGGGAGTCACCAGCGTCGAGACGGTTTGGCCCTTTTGATGCGGCGAGCATGAGCCATTCCCTCGTATCGAGTTATGTTGTGGCGAGGTCGACCTGAATCGTGCCTAGGGACATCTGTATCTGGCCAATACCGACCTGCTGGTGAAGCACTGCCCGGCAGCATTGAAGGTATTGGGTTCGATTCCTAGCAATGCCATCAAAATGACCAACTTGCCCCCCCCCCCTCCCCCCGCTTGGCTGTCACGCCTGATCAGGGTTTGAACAGGGAAGGGAAGGGCAACTCATCGTTCGGTGCGAGACTGCATTCGCTACACAATTCGTTGGTCAAGGAGTGCACCTGTTGTTTTGCCTTTACACTAGAGCATGCGGTGAGGCTGCAACATCGAATGTCGGCTTTGTAGGAACGGGGCTGTGTTCTGGGCCGCGGGCCCTGCAGTATTTGGCCTGGGTACAGGCTCTGTGGTCCTGGATTTCGGTTGTGTGGTATTCCTGATCTTTGTGGCATTGGATGCACGGCGTCCGGCACAGGCTCTGTTTCAATAGGACAGGGCACAAGCGCCGCAGATCGGAGTTCGGGGTCTGTGCAGGTTCATGTGCAGTGGAGCACGGCCACGATGCGTCATCAGTCTCCCCGGCACACGGGGCCACGCAGGACATCCGGTCGCCCGGGACAGCTCGAGCCGCAGAACCACCGAATCGTGTCCTTCCGGTGCGTCCCGTTGCGGATGTGGGCCAGGGGTGGCCGGTTGCTGAAGGATGGATCCGCCCCCAAAGGCCGTGCCGGGTGACGCTCCGGCCCCTGTCCCATCAACAGCTGTCCCCTTTTTATGGGTCTCCCTGGTCGCTAACCCAAATGTAAGAAGCAACGGGCATTTGCTGGAAATGCGTTCGCCAACGGGAACGCCCTTGCCATATCAGAAGTCCCTGCCTTATCCTGGTCCCGGGGTCCCTAACCCCATCGTATTGCTGACGCAGATCTGCATGTAATGCGTAGTCGAATCGAGTGTCCCGTGCAGCATTGGCTTTGCCGCCTTCCGAAATACTGACCCGGCTGATTTGCTGCGTTTCCTGCGCCCCCCTCATGTAGCCAATCTTATGGAAACGACTGCCGCTGCCACAAGGGGCGGTGGTGACCGCGAGGAAATCTCAAACAGCCCAAAAAGAAGGAACGCACGGCACGTCGCATACTCAGTGTGCCACGGATGCGGTTTGCAGCTGCTTCGTTTAGTACTTTAGCCTCGGTCTTGTGGCGGTGGGAGTTGTTGTGTGGCCGTGATTGGAAGCCCGCACTGGCACAACATACAGCATACAGCATACATAATGCGAAATTTTCCGCTCGCGAAATTTAGGGTTTCGGCAGGGCAGTGGAGATGCCAATGGCACTGCATACTGTGGGTCCATGGTTTTTGGGCAAGTGTTTGGAACAGCAGATTCTTTCAGATGGTGTGGACTACTGCTGCTTTCAGTGGGAAATCTTTCTGACTCTGAACAGCGCATGGGCTTGGACGTTCAGGTGTGCGTGAGGCAGTTGCGAGCTTTGGGATTTCCAAGAGTGGCAACATTTTCCCCCGCAAAGCCCCCTACCCCCCGCCCCGTGGGTAAATGCTCTCACGCAGTCATCTTCCCAAATTTGTGGATGCTGTTTTGCTGTTTGAGAACCACCCACCTCCTCTTTTACTATGCAAACAATGTCCTGTCCAAACAGCACCAGCTGCTGTTTCCATTATTTTATGGAACCGTGTAGTTGACGGTTCCACTTGTTTACTGTCAGGGATTTCCTTCAGCAACAGGACCCATGCATGTACCACCCCCGGTGTGGTATCTTGCGGACTAGCTACCCGCCAACACCTTTGGGAAGGGAAAAGGTATTCTGCTTGGATTCAGCCCCGGGATGAGACTTTGCGGACATATGACGTAAACTGGAGCGAGGATTTTGCTTGCTTGGACATTGTGCGGTGCATGGGTTGCCACAAAGCGGACTGTGTGTGTGTGTGTGTGTGTGTGTGTGTGTGTGTGTGTGTGTGTGTGTGTGTGTGTGTGTGTGTGTCCGTGCGTGCGTGCGTGCGTGTGTGTGTGTGTGTGTGTGTGTGTGTGTGTGTGTGTGTGTGCTGCCAGAGGCTGGATCGAGATCCTTGAGAGGGCTGGGGCAGGATGTCTCCTTCATGCTTGTGTACCTTGTACTGCAGAAAGGCGCCTAGTGCGTGTCACAACTGTTTTGTCACTGTTCTTTGACACGTGCCTGACGAGACCGAGAACACTCGGGCTGTCTTGATCCGCTGCCTGTTTGTTGCGTTCATCGTGTGTGTCTGTGCGCCTACTGGGCAACGGGTGGCATGCGGTATCAAACAACCAACAAGGAACACTAAAGATCCGATTGCCAGATGGATTCTACCTCAACGCAGGGGTCTGATCAGATCACCTTACGTGGTGTGACACCACGTATGATTTCCTAGACCCATCCCGGCGGCTGATGGTGGACGGGGGGATATATGCACCATGCGACTCGCGTGTGTCACATTGTTTGATCACACCAGCGTTTGGGGATACCTGCCCTTTCCAACTGACCCTGTGCGCGTGAAGTCGAATGCTTGTGCTGCCGTGCGCCTCTATTTGCCTCAGGTCTGCAAGGACGATCGGTGGGGATTTCTTAGGACTTGCCGCCACCCGGGCTCACCCAAATCAGCCCTCTCCATTGGCGAGCACCTTGGTGTGGCGTCCCACTGACATCACCAACATCACTGAGGGGCAAATCACTGCACCAGGGGTTAGGTTGCTAGCACAACTGAACTGTAGTTCCGTAGGAATGGAAGTTCCGCCCGGAGTGCGTGTGTGTGTGCCCGATTGACTCCACTGGGGGCGTCTCCCTCCCTGTTGTAGATAAGTTTTTCTGTGACTGAGGTGCACTGCTCTGGTGCCATGTCTGACCTGCAAAACGCTTCTGGTAGATCATCGTCTGCAACAGTGCGGGTGGGGCGCGGGGGCCGCCGGTCGAAAGGCCCAAAGCGCCCGGCTGCTCCACAGGAGTGGGAGTGGGAAAAGCTGGTTGCGGACGACAAGCAGACCCTAGATACCGCCTGGTGCATGCTCCTGGACACGCCAGGCCTGGCTGAGGACGTACCGGTAGAAAGCCGCACGCCTGTCCTGGACTGCGGCTTCACTTGCTGGAACTCTTCGTTGAAGGTGACGACTACACGCTGCGCGGTGTTGTTTCGGCGCCTGCTGGGCGTGCCCATGGTCAGCTCGGAGTTCGTGACGTACAGGGACGCGTTTCTGTTCGCCCTCTCGGTGCACTGGGACGTCGACGTCGCCAAATACGACCTGACCCCCGAGCAGTCCCAGGCAGCTTTCGCTTTCGTGGACCTGCTGGCGGCAGATCTCACATACGGGCGTGCTGGGCTCACCTCTGGGGAGGAGGCCACGGCGGGGCGGGCGTCAGCTCCAGCGCCGGGGAATCCTGCGGACGCCGACGACCCCTTTGAAGGAGAACGTCCCGGCCACGCGGATGGCGAGCTTGAGGAGCCCGACAAGTATGCGATAACCAAGCAAAATATCCGGGCTGTACGGAAACAAGCTGGGGCGTCGCGTTGGGCCATCAGACTGGGGCGACTGCTTGAGAACATCATCATGGACACTGACGACCGCGAAAGTAACGGCGCTGGCATGGACGTCGACGGCTGGCGGAGCCAAGCAGCCACGGAGCCAGCGAACGGAGGAGGCAAGCTCGAAGTCGCGATGGAGGTGTGGTCTGTGCTGCTCCGCACGGAGGAAGGGGCACAAAAGCTTCTCAAGGACAAGCACCGCGAGGCAAAAGCCCGCCGCAAGCGCAAGGCCAAGCGGGCGGAAAAGCACGAACGCAAGGCCAAAGACAAAGGGCGTGGGGGCGCAAAAGGCAAAAGGTCGTATTCTTCCTCGGAGTCCTCGTCGGCATCCTCGGACTTCTCCGATAGCTCCTCCGACGACGGTGGGCGCGCGGCGCGCAAGTCATCCAGCTCATCGACGTCACCGGACTACCAGAAGGTGTTTGAAAGCACACAGCACGCCCCTGGGGCGCCGGCTTTCGTGTGGATCAAAGGGGAGCCACACTTCAGGAGTCGAAACTCAGGGGACCTGGTGAACTGCGCGCGACAGCCAAAAACCCCCTGCCGCATCTGCGGCCACTGCCACTGGTACTGGCAGGGGGGGGCATACAGCTGCCGCGGGCAGTACGCGAAAAAGCACTGACTCGGCGATGGGCGGAGGGGCTCTGACTCAGACTCCCCGATCCGCCCCCGCTGCCCTCGTCCAGAGGGCCCTGCCGCGCATCCGACCGACGGACAGTCAACGCCCTGCGGGTGTGGGGTTGGCGGCGCTGCCGGGGCAGTTGTTGCAAGTGATCGAGGAATCGGCGTACGGACTACAGATGCCATCGCCCTCTCAGAGGCCATCACACGGTACCGGGGGGCGGCCGCTGCCGACTTCGCCACCACCTACGACAGCACAGCTCTCTACGGATTCGCGAAAGACACAAGAGACAGCTATGGAGATGCGCTGCGACGCCTCGCCGTCACCGTCAGGCGACATTCCCGGGTGCCAGCGCCCGGGAATGCCTGCAAGACCACATGCTTGGCCTCATCCGCACCACGGAATCGGACAGTGGCCCCCGAAAACTTCTCGCAGCGGTCAGGGTACTGGAGAAGTTCAAGTGGATCCAGCCCATCGTCTGCCCAATGGACTGGAAACTGGTCGAAGCCGTCGCCTCTTTCCATGAAAAGCGCCGGGGAGCCTCGTAGAAATTCTGGGCGTCCATGCGAACGTTCCGCAGCCTCTGCGAGCTCGCCTCCGCACCACACGAATGGGAAGTGGTGGCGCTGGCGGCACTCAACATCGCATTTGGCCTCCGGGCAAAGGAAGCCGTCACCGCTTACTATGATGGATCCACCGTCCGCTGGCAAGGGGCAAAGGGGTGCAGTGGACCCTGCGAAGAGGTGCCAGGCCCCTGGACAGCCTTGTGGGCGCAGCGCCTCTGGGACCTCCGTGCGCGCCACGGTTACCACCCAGAGCGCCCGGCATGGCACAGTACTCGGCAGAGCCTGCACAAAGCTCTCAAAGACCTCGTCAATCGCCCAAACTCGGGCTGCTCGCTACTCCGCTGGCATGGCTGGCGGCGCTTCGGGAGCGCGCAGCTCCGCTGCTTGGGCGCCCCCACGGACACGCAATTGCGCTGGGGGGGCTGGGCGACGCCGGCAATGCTCCGCATTTACGCGTACCCCACGCACACGTGGGAGTTCGTTCGTGGGGGGCCGCTCATCATCCCCTCACAACAGGCGGAGACACTTGGCTGCCAGGAGCAGACGGGAACCACGTATCAGATCCGGTCACCATGGGTCCGGGCCGACCTCACCCGGGCGCAATCGGCCCCACCCCGCCCAACGCTACAGGGTCCTTCACGACCCGACGGGGCGGTTACGAGCACACCACCGATGCGGAAAAAGCGAGTTCGTACAACATCGAGCGGCACAGCAGGAGCACACGGAGCTGCGACCGCAAATTGAGTTGCTGGCGCGCAAAGTGTCGAGCCTGGACGGTATACGTTGGGGGCGCCGGGAGATGGTCCGCACGGCGCTCGTTGACATGTACTTGGCGCTGCTAAACATCGATGGAGGTGCGGCGGCAGCTCCTCTTTTCCGAGATGTTCTAGAAGGCATAGCGGAAAGTGGCCTGTGCCGTCCAGACGACATGCTTTACGACGACAGTACTCCGCTGCCACCAAAGAACCAGTCCCAGAAGGTGCCCGAGCAGGTGGCAGCCAAGGGCTTGGGCCCAGCAGGACGCGTCAGCCTCGCGCGCAGCCTCTGGCGGAAATGTGTCCCGCGGGGGCTTCGGGCGATCTACCGTCGGTGTACCAAATCCTTCTCCTGCCGGGGGGCGGCACGCCACTCCAGCGCGACAGCCCCCCTTTCTCACATGTTTGAATCGGTTCACGCTGTCACGTGTGGCGCTAAGCCCACGTCGGCCCCTGTTTCTGCCAGCGCCTTTCTTAGACCTAAGTCTTCCGACAAGTGCAGGCTGCTCCTCAATGCCACTGCCATAAACGCTTATGATGAGCGTCCTCCTCCCAGGGTCAAGCTCCCTGCCCTCTCTGCTATCATGTCTCGCTTCCAGCACAGGCCCCCTAGGCCACTGTACATGTGTAAATTGGACTTGACCAATGCCTATTGGAGTATCATACTCCCAAGACGGTGGCGCCGCACATTTGTAGTTCAGGCAGGCCAGCGTCGGTGGCGCTTTACGCGCCTGCCATTTGGCTGGAAGTATTCTCCAGCAATCTGCCAGCGCCTCGTTTCTGGGATTGTGGCGCGTGCACTGCGCGGCACAAATGTTGACTGGGATGTCTACCTTGACGACATCCTCATCACCGCCACTAGTCCGGCGGCAGCCCGGGCAGGGGTGCAGTGTGTGGCTGCGGCTCTCCGTGCTGCGGGGTTTATAATTAGCCCCAAAAGCGAGCTGGAGCCTTCAACCTGCATCACCTTCCTCGGCAAGCGGCTGGACTCTGTTAGGCGCTCTGTTTCCAACAGCGTGGACATGCTCAAGGCCACGCTGGGTTTGTGGCTGCAAGGGGTCGGCACGGGGCGCATGCCAGCGAGAGAGATGGCCCGCTTCCTGGGGCGATTACAGTGGGTCTTCAGACCAATGGGGGGGGCATCTGTTTTCCTGGCGGGGGCCTATAATGCCATGCTCCACCGCTCCCCATTTTTCAGCCGCACGCTGATCCGTGCCACTGGTACGGCTCTGCTCCTCTCCTTCCCGTCTCACGGTCTCAGTGACCCATCACATGTGCGTGTACATACTTTCTTCTCAGACGCAGCGCCCTGCGGACGGCGTTTCAGAATCGGGGTCGTTGGTTCCCCAGGTTTTTACAGATCCTACGTCTGTCCCCGCTGGGTCCGCAGCCTGCAGCAGGCAGAGCTATATGGCGTATATGGAGCTCTAAAAGCTGCAGTAGGCTGCCGGTTGCGTTCTGTGGCTGTGGGTATCGACAATGAGGCAGTCCGAGTCCAGTCCGCCTCCCTACGGGCGTCCACTGACTGCCCTGTACAGCTGCGTCTGTTGCGACGCATCTTCTGGCTGCGGGCGTGGAGTGGCCTGCAACTGTCTGTTTTTCGAGTGCCTTCAGTGGTGAACCCCGCTGACCCTCTGAGCCGGAAGCATGAAATGCTTTCCCGGGCCTCCATGCTGAGCCTCTGCGAGCAGCGTCGGGTGGCCTGGGGGGAGTCAGACCTGCCGTTTGACCGCCTACGACAGTCCGTCCCCACTCCCAGGGTGGCTCCATGAGAGCAGGTGCAAGGCTCGCATTCGCTCGCGGGCCTCTGTGAGTAGCACCGAAGAAGCAATGTGTTTTGGATGGAGAGTGTCTTACAGTGGAGGGTGCACATGCTTGTCTCCTGCTTTGATGCGCGGCGCACACACACGCACGGGGGAACTGTAGTTCCGTAGGAATGGAAGTTCCGCCCGGAGTGCGTGTGTGTGTGCCCGATTGACTCCACTGGGGGCGTCTCCCTCCCTGTTGTAGATAAGTTTTTCTGTGACTGAGGTGCACTGCTCTAGTGCCACCCGCCCAACCCGCCCTCTATTACCGTGACCTTCTCACGGGTATGCGTTCCAGTCGAACTGTCCTCTGGAGCCTGTGCTCCAGTGACTGTGAGTAGCACCGAAGTGTGAGTAGCACCGAAGTACAACTGAACCACGCACAACTGAACCTGACCACACAAACACAGACACACGCACTCACAAAGACACAATTTATGACACACACACGCACACACAGACAGGCAGACACACACACACACAGACACAGAAACAGACACACACACACACACACACACACACACACATGCACACACAGGGTTGCAGTGAACCGTCCCAAACCAGCCCAGACAGAGCACAGATAGGCACCGGACGCTGAATGAATCTCATTAGGCCGACACGACAGTCATAGAACCAATGTGCCTGAGAACCGCTCGTTTGCTGTGCGCATGTCTTCGTTGGTTGAACAACTTCTGTTCAATTCCTGTCTCCCGTCCACGCTGCTTTCGTTTTGTTGCTACATAGCTCCTGTGTTTAGCCGAAAGGCCTGGCGTTTGCTACGTTTCCAAAAGGCATAACCCGGCAACGCCCCGCGCCCCACCCCCGCCACCGTCACTTGGGGAGTATTGAGGGATAAGTAGTTACACCCCCCAGCCCCCATTTGAAGGATGGACAACCCAAAAAAAAAAACATGTTTGAAGAGGTTTTGGGATGCTTGTAAAGGGTTAGGAATGGCTAGAATTAGGATGTGACATCACCGCAAATCGGATGTTAACCAGGCAACTCAAATTAGCAGTGTAGTCAAAGGTGACCACAAAAATGATAAGGTGGGGTTTGGGAGGGCCTTCCCCTTCCGTTACAGGGCAAACGAACAAGGAATGGAGGCAGTGGAAGGTATTTAGGGGAATGGGTCGGGTGTTTGGTGGGTATTGTGAGCAATGAAGGGCTTTTTTTTGTTGCATTTTGAGGCTATTTTTGGTGATGATGTCAGGCGGTAAGAATAGCCCATGATTAGCAAGGTTTGCCTTCCTCCTGCCCTCTTGCCCTTCCAAATCCGTTTGATTCTATTTTATTTCATTTCCCAAATATCAGGGGGAGGGGGTCCGGAAGGGTGTACGCCAGGTGTATGTGGATCATGTGTTCATCCATGCCGCGCCTCGCTCCCTTTCGGTCCTGTCCAGTACGATGGCGTGTCGTCGGCTGCTCTGCCTCACATTGTTCTGGATAGTCTGCGCCAGCCCCAACGCCGGGACCCCGCCGGACTGCCCCCCTCAGCCCTACAAGTACCTCAGCCTCGAAGGGGCGGGGGTCAAGGGGTCACGAACGCCGGCACCGCACTGGCCCTCGAAGAGGCCGGGCTCCTGGAGGGCCTGCAGGGGTTTGCGGGCACCAGCTCCGGGTCGCAGGCCGCGGCGCTGCTGTCGGCCGGCTTCACCGGGCGGTAGATGGCGGACGTGCTGATGGAGTTCAGCGCCTCGTCCCTTGTCGACAGCGGCGCGACCGTGAGCTTTGGGTCCCTGGGGAAGGTCCAGCTCCCGATTGCGCTCGAGACCCTGCCCTCGATGTTCACGAAGTACGGCCTGTTCACCGGCAACAACGTGGCCCTGATCATCGACGCCCTCCTCACCAACAAGACGGGCCGCGCGTGGACCACTTTCGCGCAGCTGCACGCGCTCACGGGCAAGGTGCTGCGGATCCCGGTGACGTGCCTGACGTGCGGGGGGCTGCGGTGGCTGGATAAGGACACGGCGCCGGACATGCCGGTGGCCAAGGCCTGCCAGGCCAGCTCCACGTTCCCGGTCGTGTTTCAGCCGCTGCGGTGGGAGGGCGAACTGTACGTGGACGGGGGGTTCCTGGAGATCCTCCCGAAGAAAGCGTTCAAAGGTCGCGCGCGCAGCAATGCCCTTCGACGACCCCTCATGCACCTAATTTGCCTTCTTCGACCTTGTGACTCCTGCACAGCAGATTGCCTGTTGTTCACGGCGGCGATATTTGAGCGTTTGCCAGGGGTTTTCTGCAGGGTCAAGATTTTGTTTGTTTCGTTTGCCGAAGGAACGCCCGGGGCCGCCGCCGGTTGCCAATTGCCAATTGCCGTCGGTTAGTTTGCCAACTGCTGGCGATGAATCAGCAGCCGACGGCCGTTGACCTCCCAAGCGCCGACAGTTGATGGTCAACCGATGACCAGCTGACGGTTGTTGGCAGTTGTCTCAGAGTATTCTATGATCCAATGGCAGTTTCTGTCCGCCCCTTGCTGTGTCGTTGTTTCCTTCGGGCCCTTCTGGTGCACCGAAAAAGGAGTGGTGCGAACTTTGGACTGCAAAGCGATAGGGCGCCACCTGTTTTTGTTTCGTTGTGTTGCGCTCAGGAAAGTCCTGGCGTTTGCAGTCTGCGCGTCAGGTTTAGTCTGGCCCGCATGTATCCACCGCCACACTGGTACAGGGGGGAGAGGGGGGGGGAGAGGGGAAAATTTCGGGCGGGCATAATTTCGTGGGAAAATTTCGTGTTTCAGGAAGGTGGCGAAAGTTTCCCCTGGCGAATTCTGGGGGCTTAGGCAGTGCACACTGAGGCACTGTAAGCTTTGAGATTTGCAACGCTGGCGAAAATTTCCCCCTCCGAAAATTTCCGCGGCAAAACAATCCCCGCACGAAATTTACCCCCCCCCCCTCTCGAACATGCACAACAATGCAGTGGTGTGTCGCGAGCTGCAGGGTGACGCAGAGTGCCGGTAAGTGTGAGTGCTTTGTCGGCTGCTCTGTCAGTGGAATGGAGGCGTCCGGGACTGGGCCGGGCAGAGTGGCGTAGGGATTGGCGGGTGTCCCGGCCCACCTTCCTGGCCATCTCCTTCTCAGGACGGTCACTCCTTCCTTCTTTTCTCGAAACAGCGAGTGCTGCAGTGATGGATCTATGCACGGCTCCAGAGGGGCGCGGCGTCAAGGCAGATAACAGGGAGCCAGGGCGGTCTTTATGGACATCCGCATCTTTTTTTATTAAGGACCGCCCCCAGGGACCGCTCTAGTTACCGTTAAAACCGCCGTCGGTTCCCCTTCAACTGCCGTCGGTTGCCTTTCAACCGAGTTTGACGGACAGCAGCAGTGCTTTCTTTTCCTCTTAGGGATTTCCATGCAGAGGGCTGCAGGGGTTTACAAGATTGCAGACAGCGATGGGTATTTGCAGCCCCTGGATTTGCCCACGTTCGGGACGACAGCCCTCGATGAGGGCGGGGGGGCTGCGGTGTTGTTTGCTTCGGTAACATTATGATTTGTTGGGGGTTGCCCCAGTTTGTCCTCGTTTCCATATGCCTGTGCCTGCCTGTTTGCCCGCGTGCCCCGGTTGGCCACCAGTTGTGCTGGTTGGCCTCGACTTGCTCTGGTTTGCAACGGTCACGGTTTGCTGTGGTTTGCAATGCACGCAGCCCTCAGTCCATCCTTCCACACGCCAACCCTCCCACACAGCCCCTGTCCATTTGTAGGCGCCGCCCCCGGAGAGATCCTCGGGGTTCGCATCAGCCAGCTGCACACGCACGAGCGCAATATGTCCGCCGACAACATTACAAATCTGATGCAGTACGTGGAAGTCCTGGTGGATGTCGCCATGTTTGGGAAGGACACTGCGAACACCTTGGAAGGTACTCGGTGCACGGGGCAGTCATCTGCTGCATGTTGATTGCACACCTTCCCCTGCATATTTCTTGCCCCCCCCCCGTTTGATTAGGACCCACCCAAGTATTTCCCACGGGGTGGGGGGCGTCACTTTGACTTTAAAAGGTTGGATGTTGGGATCTGTGGTGTGTCTACTGGCTGGACAAGGTAGTATTATTGGTGCACTGTTTTTCAATGGAAGTGCACTGTGCTCTGTGCATGCAGAACACTTATTTTTGCACAATTTCAGTGATGATGGGACAGCAACTTCTGGGTCGCAGGGTATTTCAGGGGATGCCTCAGAGGATGACACAGATTCTGATGTGTCTTCGTTGACATCCGTTGATAGTGGCAGTCCAAGCGGTGTGGAAGAAGGCTGTGACAATGCATCAGACACTGAGAATGTGTACGCAAAGAGTGACCCTGGAGTATGGAGGCTGGCAAATGTCTTTGCCAACGAGAAGTTGTACTGCACACGCGATGTCCCTGAGCCAGACTGCTTGCCACAGGGGCTGGAGCCCCCTGCCAAACCTGCTGCCAAGCCCTCTCCCAAAGCTGCCAAACTCGTGCCAGAACCTCAGCCACGAGTGCAGCCAAGCCTGTGGCTGGAGAAGTCCTTCCAGTGGCCCCTGTTGACCCTGTGCGGCTCTTCAAAGTGAAGTGCTCGCGCCAGAAAAAGTGGCACACGGTACCCATCTCTCAGTGGAGCATCCCAACAAACAATTTCACGGTCATTCTGTTGATCGTATGCTCTTAAGTTTGCATGTCTTGAGTCGTGTCACAGATCCATTGTGTTTCCCCGGGGGGAGGGGGCCGCCATTTGGGCTATGTTCACCCGGGGGTGTGGGGATACCGCTCCACGCAGCCGGATACTCTCGAAGGGAAGGCGTGGCTAAACGTCTCTCTCCTTGAACCTCCCAAATCAGACATCCCAACCTGCCCCTATTGTGATGAAACGCAGAGGCCAGTGCCGAAGACCTTTTTTTGGCTTGTTCTGTTGGTTGTTGATTTAAGTCAGGGCCATTTGAGTCTGAAAAAAGGCACGCACAACATCATGAGAATATGCACACAAGTAAACAATGTTAATTCGCCAACAATCATTGACCGGCAGGCCAGTGTGCGCCTGCATTGTCAATAGACGTGCTCGCATTCTTTGGTTTCGTTCTGAGTTGGGGTGGATGTGAGTGGATAAGCAAATGGAACCAACCATGTCAAGGGAGCGGGTGGGGGGTCAGCAGTGCCAAACTGTGGTTTCACCGTTGACCTTGAAACCCTGACTTGGCTGTCCCCTGGCCTCCGCCCCTCCCACAGGCACACACACAATGTTAATTTGCAAATTATCACTGATGGGCAGGGTGCTGGCCGTTCTGTGTGTGTGTGTGTGTGTGTGTGTGTGTGTGTGTGTGTGTGTGCGCGCGTGTGTGCGTGCGTGCGTGCGTGCGTGCGTGCGTGCGTGTGTGCGTGCGTTGGGTTCTCTTGATCACTGTCGCGAAGTGTGTGTGTGTGTGTGTGTGTGTGCGTGCGTGCGTGCGTGCGTGCGTGCGTGCGTGCGTGTGTACACTGTCAAAAGACATGCTCGCATTCGTTCTCAGCAAACGGGGCCAACTGTTAGAAGGGGGGGGAAGGGGGGCAGCCGGTCACTATGGCCCTGAGGGCTCGTTCCAGGCGCTCGCCCTGCCTCGCCATGCTGACGTAGCATCCTCAAGTGCACTGCTGCTCTGCAGGGGGGCAGCGGGCAGAAGAACTCCATCAATACCCTGATGCACTGCAGAGGGCAGTGTGCGGTGGAGTTCTAGTCTAACAGAGCAAGACAGACCAATACAAGTAGCATTTCAGACATGATGCTTCTGGTGCCCAACTCATCCGGGGGGAAGGGGCTGGTGTGCTAAACATACGGGGCATTCGGTGCGCTGTGCCTTGATTCAGCAGGGGTTTTGCAGCCACGTCTCCTCCCTGCTTTGGGGACCCAATATGGCGGGGTCAAGCTGCCACAAACCCATTTCATGGTCGAGGTAATGTTGCCGCTTCTCCTCCCTGTTTCAGGGGTCCTGACACGACAAGTGATGTGCAGCCACGCCTCCTCTATGCTGTGGGGATCCCGGAGAGAAGCACTTTATGGAGCAACAAGGCAGGGGTTAAATAGCCACAAGCCCACCCCTTCGTGGTGCTTGGTGGTTACTAAGGTTGGGGCTAGATAGACCGCAACAGGCTAAAGGGGCTTTCTTCGAGTAGGAGGTGGAAAGGCCCGAGGGTGCATGTAAGGGATGGTTGCATTCACGTGTTCCTTCCTACCTATCATGACATTCATGGGTTTTTGGTCGTGGAAGGTTGTACGTGATATGTGGATGGGTCTCGTGTGGATTTGCGAATACCATATCCTGCCAAAAGCAGTACCAGCCCCAGATCCATGGGAGCACATTCGTTCCTCCATTTGGGGAGAGGTCCAGCCCTTGGATTTGATGAGGAAGATGACCATACCGATCTTTGCTCAGTTTTTGAAACATGGGACACGTCAGACTATTCCGCAGGCTGTTCTAGTCGCATGCTTATGACATTGGGGTGCCTAATTGATTTCCTTCTGTGCTATCCCTTATGTCTTTGCGCATTGAATTCTGGGCCCAAAGGGTTATGTTTCCGAGGGTTGTGATCACAGAACAATGTGGGCAGCAATGTTGTGGTCTGTGCTGGGTTTTGAGATTGGTTCCAGTCAACCCCAATCACCCTGATAATGGGTGCAGTGCGCGACTGCGTGCACCCTCCTCCATGGGAGCACCCAGATTTTCTTGAATTCGCAGGGGGTCGTGGCATGCTTCCTGAGGGCAACTGACATTGTATTTCTGGTGTGATTTCTGATGTCCTGATGTATGGTTTGTGTGCGTAACGCGGTCTGTGGTTCTATTGCGTCGCTCTGTCTCATGTGCTCGCAGGTTTGGACGCTTCAGTAGACCTGGTCACGGCCGACACCAACTTCGTGCCCACTGACGAGATCGAGCTGAAGCCTATGTCCAAAGTGCTGCTGATGGAGGCCGGCTACCGGTCGCTGATGCGGCGCCTGCACGCGTGCGGCCGCGCCCCGCATTACCGAGACGACGTGCGGCCACAGTGGCTGCAGGACCTGGAGTCCCGGGCCTCGGCCTCCGCGGAGGCCGCTGCGCGTTCAACAAAGCTGACGGAGCTGTACGCCGCGACGGAGACGCTGATGCACGCCATCGGGGACAACGCCCGGAGCTTCCGGGACGCGGATTGGGACGCCAAAAAGTCCGTGGACGAACTGACGGCGCCGCTGCGGCGGTGGCGGGAATGCCTGGCGGCCGAGGCGGCCCGTGGGGCGGAGGGCAGCCCCGAGCGGTGCACTGTGGACCGCGTGCTGGGGGGCGCGCAGGCGACGGACCGCGACCCGGTGCTGCTGCACTTGGTGACGGCGGCGCATTACGTCTTCCAGGACCCGAAATGGATGGGCTTCGTGGGGGCCCTGGTGGTCCTCAAAGGGTTTGTGTTGGTCCGGGCTTTTGGCCGAGGCAGGGCCAAGGCCAAGGCAGAGTGAAGTGGGGTGCGTTCGCTATGCATCGCCCGCTGGGGGCGGGGGGAAGCGGGGCGGGGGGAAGCGGGGCTGGGGGGCACCGTTGTCGTTTGGGGGGCCGCGGTCAATCTTGATCGCCACGACGCAGGGGACGGCGCCGGGGAAAACGGGGCAGGCAAGCACCGCCACGGAGGGTTGAGCAGCATATGGTACAGGGGGCCTGCTCTCTGCCGTCCCCTGCATCCCCCCCTCGGGACACCCCACACACCGTCCAATGTCCCATCTCAAACCCGGTCACAAACGCACGCCCACAGCCCTTTGTGCAACTCCGTCTGAAGCCCTACACGAATCCCTGTCCGGCTGGGCCTCTATATATTGGCTGCTGTTGCGCTGGGCCACCTTGACGCCACCTTTGCGCAACGCAGATGGAGGACAAAGACATGTGTCAGGAGAACAATGTAGCGAACATGTGACCTCTGGACACATGGATTTTATCAGATGCACACAGAGACACATGGATTTATTTTATTGGATCAGACTAGACATGACAATTCAATCAGTAAATTACGAATTCGTGATGCACCAGCGCGCAGCTGGAAACACACAGCATTTGTCCGGTCATTGTGGAGGACTCACTGACGAAGCACGTCACCTCGGGCATTCATGATGTTGCGTGCACCAAACATATTCAGTCTTTGTTTTTTGTTCTGCCACTGATTGTGCTACATGGTAACAGATCGGCCTATTGTTGGTGCTGTGCGGGGCGCGGCGCAAACCGCCCCGCCTGCATCCAATCATGACTCATCTATCTTTTTTCCACATGGCTTGCAGTGCAGCCTACCGTTGTTGTCATACATACAGACCATATTTCCCGTACTTTTCAACGCTCTGTGCAATTGTAACTTTTTTCAGCACACAGGGCTGTTTGGACTCCTTCAAAGTGTCCGGACGCGAAGGTTTTGCGCACACCTTCTGACCATCTGATTGTGATATGCTGGGTGGGTGTGCAGCAGACCCTGTGGCAGACCCTGTGGAAGACTCTGCAACAGACGCTGAAGGCTCCACAACCCCAGAATCCACTGACTCTGTGGCCAAAGACGTGGCTGCACCAGACACAACTAGAGGAGCTGAAGGCACCTGCAGCCCAGAATCCACTGATTGGGGGGCTGATGATGAGGTGCTTGAACAACAGCAGCTGAAGAACGCATTGGGGCGTGCAGAGCAAACACAACGCAAACTGCCCCCTGACCAGCATCAGGGTACTTGTCCCGCAGAAAGATTTGATCAGTGGGGGAAAATGAATCCCAGGGGACCAGAGACACGTCTTTTTGTGGGTAGTAAAAACACTTCATGGTGCCAATCTGAAGAACCAATATAGAAAGAAAAGGTGTTATCCAGTGTCCCAGAGTACCCCTCCCCCCTTGTCCTAGCTACGCAAAAGTCCCAAATTAATACGGTCCCTACGCCTACTGTAGCTTGAACGAGGGCGTAGCTTGCGTGTGACACATACAATTACCAGCACACACGCCACCACCAAAAAGGGGAATATAATGCACAAATATCCCCAAAATCAGAGCTATGTGGGTTCAAGTGGGCAAACACTCACAACAAATGTGTCCATGACTCTATTTATTTTTATATTGTCACCAAACCCATGTTTTATGTGGCTGCACTACATTTGGTACCGAATCAAATTAGGTCCCAAATTAATACGGTCCCTACGCCTACTGTAGCTTAGACAAGGGCGTAGCTAAGACAAAGGGGGGCGGGGTAAGTGATGCACATCTTAGAGTGACACCTCCAAATCGGGTGTCCTAGAATCCCAGAAGCCCCAACAAGTCGGCAGAACCAATCAGCAAAATTCAGAAACCCAACAAATCGGCAGCACAAATTGGCGAGGTCGGCCGAATTTGGCCGCCGATTTTGGGGGGGGGGGGGGGTTGCTCTGCCCCTTGGTATCCTCCCATGTCGGCGCTGGCAAGCTCCACGCAAAGTCTTCCCAAGGACAGTGAAATTTGGAGGGGGGGGGTGCTAGGGGCCAGCTTGGGACAGCTTTGCGGTGGGGTCCAGGATAGACTGTGGCATGGTATCAGGAACAGGATTGGGGACCACAACCCGGCCGAGTTTGGGGGCCCAGGCTTGGGCGCTTCGCAAGGATGTTGGTGAAACGCTTTGTGGCAGGGCCCAGTGGTTTGCATGCGGTTGGGGCTTGCGACAAGCTTTTGGAAAGGTTTCTGGGACGGGGTTTGGGCAAAGGCAAATGGGACCACAGTTCCGGAAGCACTTGAGTGTGGACGGTGGTGCAAGAACAGTTTGATAGAGTGTTTGGCAAAAGGTTTGGGCTCTCGCGACGTAGCCTCACTAGAAGGGGAAACCAGAAGGCTGGCGGTGGCTTGAAAATGGACCTGTCAACACAACCTTGTGTCAAGTGGCTTCAGATGCAGGCTATCCCCGGCAGTGGGCTGGCAACTGACGGCCAGAAGGGGGAACAGCAAGGCCATCATTCGTCCTCAATGCCCCCACCGTCAACCACCCACCTGACCGCCCATCGGCGTCGCTGGACTGCCAACCGCCACTGACCAATTGCAATCTGTCAGCCGCCACGCGCCGACACTCACTGAGTGGGTTCGAAGAAAAGGGGATCCGGATGAGAACATCATAATGACAGGATCAGGATCAAGTGCCCCACTCCATCAACCAGGCCCCCGTTTCGGCGGCCGACTTTCGCCGACAATGCCGAAACAGTCTGCTGAAACATTCGGTTTCCGATTTTCACTGATACATTTTGCGGATACGGGGGGTTTCCTGGTGAGCTGAAACAAAAAGCCGTAAACTGGTTGCCAAGGATAATCATAAGGAGGGGATGGCATTGCTGGCGGGTCTGTGTGGGGTGTTTGTGGGAAGTTCTGGTGCGGCTGGGGTCCCCCCTTCCTTGTAGGGGATGTAATCTTGTTGTTGTGTACACTGTAGGTATTGACAACACAATGGTCCGACATGTGCACAACTCGATTTGGGTCATTGGTGAATTCATGTTTTTTTGTGTCCCTTGTCCAGATGGACACCATGAAGTGTTATTGCTGCCCACAAAAAGGTGCCTCTGTGGTCCCTGTGCGAGTGACTGATTGGTATGTTTTTTCGCGAATGACAACACAAATTGGAGTCAATGTGTTGTGTATGGGAGTTACATGCATGCTTGTCATGCCAATGCATTCATGCCCGGGTGCTAGACCAGCAGCTGTGAAGCTATGCACTGGGGAAGATCCTAAGCAACGTTTTCGGACTGGTCCCTCATCATATTTCTAGTTTTCTCATTATCCTTCCTCCTTGAGGTGATGGACACTTGATGCAATGATTCAACTTGACAAGACAACATTTTCAAGTCGTTTTTGCTGTATTTTTTCCTGGATTTGAAGCAACAAAAAATGCATATGTAATGCACAGCTCCAATAATCCAATAAAACAATGTGAAAACCAATCATTTATGCGTGGTCTCAGGAACACTGTGCCCTGTCCCCACCTCTTTATGTACTCGAAACCAATATCAAAATCATCATAATAGAACCCAGGCAAGCCCACATCAGTGAAACAAAGACTCGTGTGCCTACTTACTTGTTTTTGAAAATTTTGTATTCTCGTCAAGACCTGTTTCACTGTGTAAGCCCCCCCCCCCGAATATCAATGCTTCCCGTATCCCCCTCCCTCCTCGGCCGGAACAGACAATCATACCCCCCCCTCCTATAATACGAACCCTTCGATTAGCTCATTTTGACTCGGTTTCACCCCCTGAACACCAGAGAGGCTGGTTGTCCAAGTTGTTTGACCACTATACTCACATACCAAAGGCCAGGGGATCGAACCTGACCACAGGTGTCAGAGCAGCCCCAACCCATGCAACACTGCGATAGCAAACATAGCAGCACACCCGCACAGCAGCAAAACGACCAGGCCGGCTCAAGCTTTACAGGGGGATAGTGCCACCAGCCCTTGGATAGGAACTCCACCCAGCTCACGCGGACCTGGAAGGCGTATCCGATGCCATCCCTGTTCACATCCTGAAAGTCGTGGGATCAAAAGTGAACGGCGGAAAAGTTCAGAAGAAGAGGTGGAGATATGTGGAGTGACGGGGTCCCATGCCAGCAACATGCGGCCCATGCCTAGTTGGGTGAGAGACCTACCACTCCCAAAACCTCTGGAATGTTGGAGAAACTGGGAAGTGAATCCATTGCCAGCCCCAAGAAGACACACAACCTAGTTTCCATCAATTTAACACCCTATGCACAGCCTACAAAGCGAATGTAAAGAATGGTGGTCTATTTGGAGATATTTTGAGTTGTTGGCCCCCCTACGAGCGTGTACTTGAACCCCCCCAAGCCCGAATAGAACATCATGGCCCAGGTCATTGACATTGGGGGGTGGGGGATGCAGGTATCTTGGAGGTGGCCTCCAAAGGGTTGGATGAATGGGCAAAGTACATGGCAGGTATGCCCCCAAAAAACAGATATTTTTGGTGGAGTTGGGTTCGCTTGTTGTGAAGTTTGGATCGGTAGATCACAGTGTCCACAGAAGCCCAGCAGCACTAGTCAAATGCAATTTTTTTCAGCAACGTGTCCTTGTTTGGGGTTAACTCAGATATAACAACGAGCTGGCAGATTGGAATTGCACGGGGATTTTTCCATGAGCGGCATATAGTTTGGGAATGGGGGTTAAACTACAAAGTGGATCAAAGCAACCGCTCCGGGGACACAACCATTTTTGTAAGATATATCAGTTTGGGTAGATGCCGGCTCCTTGGATTGAGGTCCTCTTGACGTCTCTTGGGCTTCTCCTCCTCCCTGAATTGGTTGCAAGCTTCCATGCTGGCTGTACATCGTACTTGTATTTATGGCATGTCACCAAGGAGGTCAGCTTGTCTGTAGTGCAACCAAAAGGCTGAAGTAGATGTCAAGCTTTGTGTGATTGTTTCCAGGCTTTGGTTTTTTGGTTGGGCTTTGGCAAGCAGATTAAAGCGCCACAACCAACGGACACTGGAGAAGACTTTGGAATCACGTATGAGAGCTGTTTGCCTGCACGAGTGTGCGGGGCTTTGTGGAGTTCAGGGACCCTTAGAGCTCAAGTGCAGGAATTCTGGTCAACCCTTGTCGGTCACCCAGGTAGAGTGCTGGGACAGACACTGAAATGGACTGCTCAAAGCCTTAGGGCACATTAAGTCCAGACATTTGTTTATTTGAGCCCCTCTCCAGGGCCTAGCAGCCGTCCCTCAAACAAAAAGACAGATAACCAGCGGAGCCAGAGCATGCGTCTGGTGCCCTTCAAGGGCAGCCAGGAGACCCAGTGCACGCCAGTGAAACCGAAAGTTCGGCGGCGTTGAAGGACCCATTTCTTCGCTGGGGTGGGTGCCACGCCATTGCAGATCGCGATGGCAGAGTAGGGGTTGTGTTTTCGACATTTTTTGACCCCCCCCCAGCCCTCCCTCAAACAAAGCAAAAAAGTAGGTTTCAAGGGGTGTTCGGGGGGGGGGGGGTCCGGACAAAAAAATTATTGGGGGATGCGTTTATTGGACATTTGATTTTTATAAGGGGTTAAACAAATAATTCAACCCCCTGAGGTTTATCGCAGTGGAGGGTGTTGGTGTAATATATTTGGAACATGGCCCAGGCCTCTCTAGCCTGAGGCAAATGGCTGAGAGTGTGAGGCAAGCAGAGAGTTGGCGAAATGGTAAATTGGGCATTCAGTTGGCAGGCATGTAGCAGCACTTCATGGTAGGCAATGCTGTGCAGCAACCCACGTCTGGGGTTTGCAGGCAGGCAATGGGGTGCGGTAATTCATTCAGACAGGTAATCTTTTGCTTCGTGCTGAATGCCACTCTCTGCCGTCATATCTCTTCCCCCTTGCATGTGGGGTAACGTGTGGTGGGAGGGATTTGCCCCCCCCTGGGAAAAGACATTTGGCATGTGTCTGTGGTTGCGGCTCGTCAAATGCCCTGCCTGGGAGCCTGTCTTCCGGAAGGCCTGGCTTAGTAACTGGGGAGATTGGACTGAATATGCCACTTCATGGCACCACCAGGCGACGCACAAGGATCTTGTACACATCTTCCAACTGCGGATTCCACAGTCCTTTGTGGACGGCCTGCCCCGGCCACAGCGGCCTGCTCTGCATGAGCGTGTGGCGTGGCACCAGTACCACCTGTTCCTGTCGGTAACATCTCTTCGTAGTGAGTCGCCCATGCCTCCCCGACGTCCTGGATACTCTAACCCCTGCACAATCCGTGCCAGCGTGGTGCGGTCCACTACGCCCAAGAAAAATGCAGCCCAACCCCACAGCGAAAATCCTTTGGCAACAGGTGCATTTTTCGCCCATGAAACATGCCCCCGACCCAAGCTCCCGACCCCGCACACCCACGCCTGCTCCCATGATTGCGCGCCACATTAAAAAGCTGCTCACCCAGCCGCCTACCTCGCATAATCGGTCCAAAGCCATCCGCTACCTCACCCAGCATCTTGGCACGCCCTACACAGCTGACCTCAAAGTCTTTGCATCCTCACACTATCCACAACCCCAGATATGTAATGCCCCGCACTGGTCACCCACCCATCCCGCATGCGAATTCCAGTCTACTGCGCTCGCGGACTACAAACTGTGTGCCCACGCCCTGATGCGGCACCGGCGATGCGACATGGAGCTAGGAAGTTGCTTCGTACGATATGCCCATTACACCGAAGCCACTCTCCTGCAGCAATTTTGCCAGCGCGTGCGACAGATTTACGGTGACTTACACACTTCCATCGCTACATTGCGCCGCTGCATCATTGCTTGGATGCGCCAAGGGACTTCCCTCCTTGCATACTGTGACACCCTGCTGGAAACGGGCCACGCCAAAAAAGCCAAACTTTGGACCCAATCCCTACGCACTCTGCGGCATCGGTCGACAAAGGCGCTCACACAAGTTGCTGCACTGCTGCTGCGGCAAAACTGGTCCACGACAGAGGATCTGTTTCGGGCTGCTGCGGCTACCGTGCACCACCTCAAAAAGCGCTTGCAACCCTGCGACCCTGGAAACCCCAACCAAAAAGGGCCTACATCCCCTGCACTTCCCCGAACCCCCGACGCCAGAGCAATGGTGATGGTGTAGCCAGAGCCCCCGTGTCACCGACCGCCCCCCACACTGCTAGAGGGAACGCTAAGGCCCCCAGTCCCAACTAGTAATGCTCAACCGCACTTGAATGTTTCCCTCCCCGATAATGATGAAATGCCCAGAGTCAGAGTCGCGGTGACGGTATAGCCAGATCCCTGGGGAACAGTACCATAATCCTCCATAGACTTGGCACTTGGCACTTGACCCTTACACTTGACGGTGGCGTCGGTTGCACGCCAGTTACTATTTTTTCACCAACCCATGGCAGGTTGGCCCTCCTGTGGCTTTCTCCCCTTGCCTATTTTGTTCCCCACAGGTGTGGAATGCCACCCCCAGCGCGCCGTAACCCTGCTTGTGTTCTTACTTCCTTCTCAGTCCTTTTCTGTGTGTCACCAACCGGCCCCACTAAACTAGAATGGGGACAGCAGTGCTCTCTGCCCCAAGCGAATAGTGACCAGCTGTACCTGAATGTCATCCCATGCCGATCCCATGCCGATAGTGTATGACATACAATCTGCTGACGCATCTCAGCCTTCAATCTTCACGCCGCTGTTTTTTACAGCCTACAGTCATTGCGCCTCATGCACACTGGGAAGCCTACGGGCGTGGCAGTCTCCCACTGCATAACCTGGTTTCAGATTCAGCCAATCCTCGCTACGTGTCAGATCCGCTACCACACCCATTGTGGGATCATCGTAGCACTGGACAACTCTGAACCTTGATCCCGAGAGGTTATCTCGAGTACTGTGAACTGAGCAGGCTACGCCAGCTCATCTTAGTTTGAACCAAAAAAAAAAGAAAGAAAACAGAACCCCCCCCTTTTTGGGGTCCAAAATCATGAATCTTTCAGTTTTTTTATTTTGAGCTGGAAAAGTGTTTTCGGGTGCCAACTCCATGGGGTTTGTGTGGAGCGGAGTGGGACGAGCGCTTATGCAGTTCATGCAGTTTTTAGTCGTTTTTGCTATGTCGGCGTTTTTAGCAACCTAAGTGACCCCGTGGTGCCCACTTTAAGGGATGCAAGTGGGGATGTTGTGACAACATATGCCTATTGGGATACAAAAGGACGATTTTTGCCGTCTCTAGCCCTGCCTTGGGCCCGTGATGGCCCGTGTGAAAAATTCAAAACCACCGCTCCCACCAATAATGGTACACAACCTACTTATGCAGTTTTTCACTCTGGGCAGCTCATAAATAGAAGTTTCTGAAACTTATTTTGGTGATATCATGACCCCTCGCAATGACCATCCAGGCTATGTAAAGCATATTTTAGGCAGTATTTATATGTTGTTTACCCTATTTGTGTTTTGGGTTGGGGGGTGGGGGGGCTCCCGGGGGGCTGGTACACAACCTGCTTATGCAGTGTTTCACCTTGGGCATTTCAAAAACTGAAGTTTCCGAAACTTGGGTGTGCATTGCTAGGGGTAGTTTCTCTGCGAGGTGGACTTGCCGAAGGCACTAGAATTTTTCAGAATTCGAGTTTTTCCGAAACCCGTGCATGCTACCATGGCGGACGAAGAAGCCCTGAGAGCCTAAATGGCTATGGTATGTCGATGTAGCACACGCATCTGCTGGTTTTGTGGCGGCACTGTGGGGCACAAAGCTGGGTGCAAAATTGATGTCCTGCCCTAGTGGATACGGTCCTAGCAAGCAGCTGAGATGATGGTGCTAATCAAGGGAGTCAAACTAGCGTCTCCCATGGGATTAAAGGCCGTCCACATTGCTGCTGATAATTTGGCGGACATTTGGTCAACAATCTGCATGACGGGAGCTGTTGGGAACCCCTGCCATGCACGACCCTCGCCAACCCTGAATACCTTTGTCTACCGACTTTGCGTGTATGCCTGTGAGATGAAGGAATGGTACCGCAATCATTAAACTGCCGTGGCCTCAGTTATTTCGCGGCACCCAAAAATTTTTCAAACTTCGACTTTTTGCGAAACCCTTTTGTCGCCCTTGGGACAGGTTTGAGTGATCATTTGGTGACCATACTGGTACTCTAGCACCCATGGGGACCCACTTAGTGGCTACCAGGCCGTGTTGCCATGGGTCCCCTGAAACCCCCGATATTGCTGTTTGTAGGCAGTTCATTGGCACCTCATGTGTGCACAAACTGCATAAGCAGTTTCCCACCCACCAGGGCTCAAAAATGGATTTTTTTGAATGTTTTTTCTGTTCTGACCATTCACAACGATCAAACATCTTATGTGAAGCATGTTTTAGACCCTCTTTATGTGTTTTTTTCACCCTATTTGGGTGTTTGTACGGGGACAAGGGGCTGGGGCACAACCTGCCTAATGCAGTTTTCCACCCTCTACAGCTCAAAAATGGAAAATTCTCCGATTTTCTCCGGTCATTTTTATTTTTTTATATTCTGACCATTCACAATGATCAAATATCCGATGTGAAGCATGTTTTAGACCCTCTACATGTGTTTTTCACCCTATTTGGGGTGTTTGGACAGGGGTGAGGGGCTTCTGAATGATTTCATGACTGACTGACTAATGGACTCACTGTGCTCCCTCCCTCTTCGAGGTGCCTTGCCGATAGGCAATAGAATTTCAGGTGGATGGATGACTGGATGATTTGCAATTTTGCTGCATGTAGTGCCTGGTTGCCTTCTCCATATCAGTGTGCGCATTTGTTGGGTTAAGCAGAAATGAGTGTTTTCATTTTGCGGTAATGGCCACCCTGACAAGCGGTGTGTATGGCTCCCCCCTTGCAATGCTCTGATTCAAGGACCAGAGGCTCCTGCTGATACTTGACACTCGATCACAGCGTTTCACCTTGACTTCTTGATTGAGCACAAATGTTCGTCCAAGAGCAGTCCGGAATTTCGGAGGCGCGAGCGGCCGCAACTGCCCAACTCCAGCGCCTGCATTGGTCAGTGGAGAGACTCATGGTGATGCAGCCTCTGGGAGGGTTGCCGTTGAATCACTTCGCTGGCGCTTTCCAGCAGCAGTACAAGCAGCCCTTTGGCCTCTGGGCGACACGCACCCTCCTGGACACTGCCTTCGCGACCGGCGGCCCCAATGCGGAGCTGGCGGCGCTGCTGCGCGAGCTGGGCTTCGTGGTGCGCGATGGGTGTGTGTTTCCGCCGCAGCGGGTGCAAGCCCTGTATCCGTATGCCCAATGGCACCCGCCCTTTCTGTCGGGCTGGACACTGCCGGGTGCTGGTGAGGGGGGGCCCACCGCACCCCCCATAACCAGCGGCACACCATCTCCCGCAACCCCTGCTCTTCCTCGTTCCTCTCCCATGCCAGAACCACCGCGGCTGCCGCCCCCTCCTGGTCCCTCTGGTTCCACGCCGGCCAATGGCACACCACCTCCCACGGCTCCTCCTCCTCCCCGTTCTTCTCCCACGCAGGCTGCACCACCTGGGACCCCAACCCCTCCTGCTCCCGCCGGTCGTCCCCCTCTGATGAATGCTTGTCCTCCGGCACTTCCTCCTCCTCCTCCTCCCAACCCGAAACCAACCGCAGACCCCGACCATCCATTACTGTCCACCGGCACAAACCACCTGACCTCGTTCAGCCACCCCTCAACACCGTGCACCAGCCTGGCACCAACCACCAGCCCACCAACTGATGCTGCACGCACACATTCATCCATTGCACAGCCCAAGACAGCAGAGAAAGTAGCACCGTTTGCCCCAAAGGTGTACCTCCGGCAGACGGTGGTCCCAGGGTCCCAGTTTGCAGAACCACATAAAGGCAAAGACAAACGCAGCACCCGCACACCGCCACCCGACGTCGCAACACCTCAGGCGCTCAACTGCGAGTCCCTGCGCTGCCGTGTCGCTGCTTTGATGAGTGCAATCCCCTTCCCAGATTGCACGATTGTTGTACACCAGTGCAAGCTTCTGTTGCCAGGACACCAGTGCATCATCGCCGGGAGCATCCCGTACTTTCACTCCCTGCTCCACTTTCTTGCAAATTGCGGCAGCAATGAGGAAGTCGAAGTGGACGAAATTCTCAGAAGGGGTATCATTCGGGTTTCATGAGGCTGCATGTGCACCTGCGTGTGGCAGAGGTAGGGGTCGGGGAGGAGGCATTGGGTGGAGGGTTTTTTTTTGGCGGGGGGTATGGGTGTAGTCTGTAGATACTGTCTGCAACAGGTATACGGTCTGCTGATTGCAGACACCGTTGTAGACGTGTTGAGTGATGAGGCATGGAGCGCCCTTGAGGGGCGGAGCGGAGTACAGGAGGAGGGGGATTTCGTGGGGGGGGGGGGGGTTCGATTGGGATCTTTTGTGATGGACCACGAAATTTGCCACAAATTCTGAGGGTCTCTGCAAAATTTCCCACACTTGTTGATGAGGCCTGGGGCGCCCTTGATGGGCGGAGTAGAGTACAGGAGGGGGGGATTTCGTGGGGGGATAATTTCGATTGGGATATTTTGTGATTGACCACGAAATTTGCCACAAATTCTGAGGGTCTCCCCCCATTTCTGAGTTGGTTCTTGCTGCTGTCGTGGGATGTGGGTGACAGCTTTTGTCTTATGTGATGGGACGAGATCACTGTTTTCTTTGGGGAGGGGGGGGGGACTACCGTAACCACAAAACCACCTGACCTCGTTCAGCCACCCCTCAACACCGTGCACCAGCCTGGCACCAACCACCAGCCCACCAACTGATGCTGCACGCACACATTCATCCATTGCACAGCCCAAGACAGCAGAGAAAGTAGCACCGTTTGCCCCAAAGGTGTACCTCCGGCAGACGGTGGTCCCAGGGTCCCAGTTTGCAGAACCACATAAAGGCAAAGACAAACGCAGCACCCGCACACCGCCACCCGACGTCGCAACACCTCAGGCGCTCAACTGCGAGTCCCTGCGCTGCCGTGTCGCTGCTTTGATGAGTGCAATCCCCTTCCCAGATTGCACGATTGTTGTACACCAGTGCAAGCTTCTGTTGCCAGGACACCAGTGCATCATCGCCGGGAGCATCCCGTACTTTCACTCCCTGCTCCACTTTCTTGCAAATTGCGGCAGCAATGAGGAAGTCGAAGTGGACGAAATTCTCAGAAGGGGTATCATTCGGGTTTCATGAGGCTGCATGTGCACCTGCGTGTGGCAGAGGTAGGGGTCGGGGAGGAGGCATTGGGTGGAGGGTTTTTTTTTGGCGGGGGGTATGGGTGTAGTCTGTAGATACTGTCTGCAACAGGTATACGGTCTGCTGATTGCAGACACCGTTGTAGACGTGTTGAGTGATGAGGCATGGAGCGCCCTTGAGGGGCGGAGCGGAGTACAGGAGGAGGGGGATTTCGTGGGGGGGGGGGGGGTTCGATTGGGATCTTTTGTGATGGACCACGAAATTTGCCACAAATTCTGAGGGTCTCTGCAAAATTTCCCACACTTGTTGATGAGGCCTGGGGCGCCCTTGATGGGCGGAGTAGAGTACAGGAGGGGGGGATTTCGTGGGGGGATAATTTCGATTGGGATATTTTGTGATTGACCACGAAATTTGCCACAAATTCTGAGGGTCTCTACACAATTTCCCACGTCTGTTGGAGGTGTCATAAACTGCTCTTCAGCGCCTTCGGCGCCTCTGCAGGTCAGCGCTCTATCATGCCGTACACATTCACATGTATGTACACATTGACATGTACTTTTTGTTTAGCCCCCTCTCCGTGGAACACTTCTGAATTGGGAGAACTGCTCACTGAGCACTTGAAGGATGTTGCACCCCAGAAGCTTCCTACCAGGAAACGATTTCGTTCATTCTCGTGTGCTGCACATGCAGGGCGCGGGGGGGCGGGGGTTGTAAAGGGACAAGGGTAAATTTTGCAGCAGAAAATTTCGCGTAGGTCACTCAAAAACCTGTGGTAAATTTCATGGACCATCTCAAGTGTAGTGCTGTGCAAGGCTTGGTGGACCCAAAATTTCAGGGTCAATTTTGCGACATGGCGAAAAAAAGTCGAGTCTCAGGTGCCACTCACGATGCAGGGGAGACCCATCTGCCACAGTCTGCCAGTGATGATGGTCCAGTCTGCAGTGTCAGAGCTCCTTGATCTACAGCTCCCCCCTCGGCCTGAGCTGTACTGCCTCCACAGCAGTCAACCTCCCAGGACGTCCCATTGGAGCTATGTAAATATGTACAGCAAGCTTTGCACCCTAATTTGCGGTGTCATGACAACCCAGAGTGCAGCTTGCAATTGTGGAGCCCTGCAGTTCGATAGAGCTCAGCAGCTGCCCTGTGTCCCTTATCCCAACCAGACCATGGTTTGGCCTTGTATGAACCATGTGCACATGCAGAGAGTGCACATGCAAATACGTACCCGCACACACATGCACGTGGGCATGCACACCCGAATGCGCACACACAGGCACACACCGCTGAACAGGCAAATATGTTCATGTGCAACCACACATGCACCTCCAAGTCCCCCACGAATTGGATTTCTGCGCAGACAGATGCATCCCTGCCCTCCACGTACCAGGGGGGAGGAAAATAAGGGTAGAATTTCTGTGACACAAATTCCGTGCAAAAAGTTTTATGTGCAAGTTGTTTGTTGTTTTTCTGGATTTGCACAGGAATAAACCGCCGGCCCATTCGATATACCCCCCCCCCCTTCATTATACCCCCCGGGGTATAATGACTGGCAGGGGGTATTCAATAATATCATAACCCCACCTCTCGCAACAAGGAGTGGTATGGCACGAAATGGGCTGGGCAGCTGGACATCAAACACGCCGTTAATGTCTATTGAGCATCCCTTCTGGCCACAGGCTGAAGGTATGAGGCAATGCTACGTTGCAAAGCACCAACGCTCTTTGCCCTTGGCTTGGGCTTTGCCACAGGCTGTGCAACTGGAACCTCTGGATGAACAAACTTGTACTGGAAACCACGATTTTTTTGCAGACGTTGGATCAAAATACCCAAGGTTCTCATTGGGAACACCTCCTCATTTTCAGCAAGTGCAACATCATTGTCACTCATCTTCAGAAAAATGTGGGCAGAGACATTTCTGGAATGCAACGGACATGCGGCCATTAACAAAGAAGCAGACCCCTGACCCTCACCCCAGGCCTAACATTACTCATTCAGTGGCATCTCATTTAATATACCCAGGGTCATTCAATATACCCCTGGGGTATATTGAGTGGGGGGGGGGGGGGGGTTAGTCAAACGACCCCGGCAACAACCAGCACATCCTCAATACGCCAATTATTGGGCGCCGCTGACACGCAAACGGCACACCATGCCACATTCAGCACAGCCCCGGCACACCAACTACTGGGCTCCGTGAACGCGGAAACGACACCAGCAAGAGCACCGGCCGCAGCAGCCGACAGAAAGCAGCGACCCGACACAACATGCGAAGGGAAGAACGGGTGACCATCCAGGGCCCCGTAAAGGAGCAACAACCAGGCGGAATGTCACACAGGGGGTACCTTAGGCTGTGCCTGTGCTCACTTGTACCATGCCAGATAAGTTGGATGATGATAATCAGTTTCCCATGGAAGTCGCAGAAGTGCTGAAGGATATACTGATGTCTGCCAGCTCCTTGCGCTGTCCACACATGGCTGCTTTTTATCTCATCATTATGTTAAGAAGTGTGTTTTGTGTTTTTGGGAGCAGGCGTCCTCCTTCAGCTGTGCCTTCACTTTTGAAACAGCCTTCCTTTTGGTGACTCCTCATGCAACGCTTTCTTGTCCCACACTCATCATTGGCAAGTGATGCCATACAAACTGATTTGAAGGCTGCTCATGCTGCTGTTGTTACGCGTGCTGCAGTACAAAAGAAGGCACCGAAGAAGTCGGAGGTGTGTTCCCAAAAGCCAAAAATACTGGAAATAAGCAACCATCCAGAGTCCACCAGGAAATAGCGGCAACCGTCCACTGTTTCTCATGTGCAATTTTTGCCAACCCTGTGTGATTTGCTCGCTTATTTTTTAAGAAATGGCACGGGTTTTGTTGCACCAGAGTTTGCAGATTCAGATTTTCCTAGGCACGGAATATCCCCCCCCTCCAGGTGTTTGTGTCAGTGTGCACGTCAATGTAAGCGCAAAGAAAAAAAAAAGAACGAGTGGATTGGAGTTGGGTCAGATTGGAGAAGAGGGCTTCATGATGAGAACTCTTCTTGCGCTGGTTGCTGGATATGTCTTGTTCGACAGATGCACACCTTCCTCAGTGCCCAGCCTTCCCACCGTCCGTTTTCTGTTGATTTGCCCCGCTGATCAGGTCATGGACTCCTCTGCTGCCGCATGCCGCCCTCCCCTGCCCTTGTCCCTTCGTCCTGGACCCGGTGCATCCCTTCCCCGCGTTGCCCCTCCCTCCCGTGCCCTTCGCCTCCGCGTTCTGTGGATCTGCAGAGCCGGCGCCGGACATTGTGACCAACAACGCCGCTGTCCCGGCGTCCAATGCTGCCCCGCCTGGCCCCAGTGTCGGGGTTCTCCTGCCCATGCCTCCCCAAGTGTCGGAGGCCTGTGCCCTCCAGCTGCTCTTTTTCGCCTACACGGCCATGGCCTTGCCTAGCAACCTGACGCAAGCCGGGCAGCGCGACGCGGCCCACGAGCAGCTGCTGTCGGAGTTCCAGCCCCCCATTTCCCTGGAACTTCGTGTGCGCCATCTGGTGGAGCTGCACGATGCCGCATCGTTCCTGGGCATGAAGCACTGCGCTGAGTGGCTTGTGGATCGACTCACGGACGTGGTGGGGAGCGCGGACCCTGACGATGGCGACCAGGGCCAAAGGATCAGTGCGGCTCTGCTATCATCGCTGCTGCAGCACTGCCAGAGGCTGGCGGGAGTGGCCAATATGGACGCCGTGTGCCGGCTTCGCGCCTCGCTGCACGAGTATCTGTGGGCACAGTTCCGTCCCACCAGGCATGGCATCTGGTGTCCATTCCTGTCACCCTTGTCATTGCTCTGCCGCCCTGCCACCGTCTTCTTCGGGTGCCTGTAGGGGCTTGGTGTTTCGCTTGCTGCGGGTGCTGTCGTCTGTTGCTTTGTGAGCCGCCTTCCTTGCCCACAGCGGGGCGGGGCGGGGCGGGGGGGAATACTGGATTCGTCAGAGGCCGGTTCGGGTCGGGGGGGGGTCGGCGTCTGGGAAGGGGACTGTTTGGAGGCTGGTTTGGGAAAGTAGGGTCCAGAGATGCGGCACAGTGCAAAGGTGCCCCCGTTGTCCCACTGTACATTTCCTCTACACCCCCCATCCTACGGCCGGCTGCCAGCGTGTCGGCCCCAAATCACGATTTTTTGGCCGAGCCACGCCTGTCTGAATCCTTCCCCGAAGTTTGGTGGAGTCCACGGCAGGCCCTCCAATGAGTGTTGCTCCATTTCTGCCCCTGCAGGCTTCCTCACTTGTTTGCCTCTGTGTTGCTGTGCAAAACCCACCCTTATCCCAAACCAACGCAAACCGACTCCGGGGAATCCGACTCAGCTCCCATGCCATATCCAGCGGCCGCCACCAGAGCAA